>CAJUYG010000670.1:19369-40337 GCA_910591675.1 Galerucella calmariensis | reverse complement strand
ATTAGATTAGAATTGGAGTGGCTTAGATTAGATTAAAATTGGAGTAGCTTAATAAAAGACGAAAAATCATAGAAAGTGCTTTAATACAACTAAATGCAGATAAATGTGTATTTCAGCCGAATGTAGTCAAATTTGGTTACCAATGTTATAAAGAGAAATTTCCAATAATCAATTACCTGTGTTATCAGGATAGCATCATAAGTTTTTATCCAGGTTTTCTTATGATTTATCATTGGAATAGTTGTTAATCGATACACACTTCAATACACAAAAAAGTAACAACAAACGCGTTTTATTAACAGCATTTCCAAAATAAACGGAAAAAGCGCTATCCCAATAAAAACCGTTCCTGGAACGTGCACTTCACTGGATTCCATTTCTAGTAGACTATCATATCTTTGGAATGTCATAAAATAAAATATTTTATTTCACATTTTACCAGAGGTGTGATCTACTATGAATGGACCTTAATAAAATTTGACAACAAAGTTTTGTAGTCTTAAACTTCAAAATATTATTGATTGCCTAGTTGTTATATTTTTTCGTTGTGTCAGATAGGGACCAAAAATTATTTTATTAATTTTATTACTAGTTAATCTTGACAACGGTAGATGGAACGCTACCAAAACGTCGAAATTAAAAATAAAAAACATTATTGTGGTTTGATTCCCAAAAGAATAAGAGAAAAAAGAATAAGTAATGCCACAAGGAACTTACAGAAGATAGCTTAGATTAGATTTGAATTGGAGTGACTTAGATTAAATTAGATTAGAATTGGATTGGCTTAGATTAGATTAGAATTGGAGTGGCTAAGATTAAATTAGATTAGAATTGTAGTGGCTTAGATTAGATTAGAATTAGAATGGCTTAGATTAAATTAGATTAGATGGAGTGGCTTAGATTAGATTAGAATTGGAGTGGCTTAGATTAGATTAGAATTAGAGTGGCTTAGATTAGAATTGGAGTGGCTTAGATTAGAATTGGAGTGGCTTATATTAGAATTGGAGTGGCTTAGATTACAATTGGAGTGGCTTAGAATAAATTAGATTAAAATTGGAGTGGCTTAGATTAGATTAGAATTATGGTCCTCCCTATATTAAGAGCTCGATATCAAGCTTTATTCTTTTTATTAAGCTTATTAGCCTTGATACCGCCTCCCTTGGGTAGCTCCATGCCCTCGGTTTTCTTTTTTTGATTTTATTCATCATCTCCTAAGTTTTTGTTAGGAAGTGCTGGGATATGTAGTTTGTATAAAAAGGGGGGGTAGGACTTATTCCAGCGCACTGTATAATTTAATTAAAAATGTAACAATTATTAATTGACGAAGAGAAATAATATACTCCTATTCTGTTTAGATAATATTTGTTCAGATGAAAAATAATTGAAAAAAAAATTGTTCGTATATCGTATACTTAATTATAAACTTTCAGTTCGGGGGTTAAGTTCGATATTGATAATTTTATGTTTAATCAGTAATTATTGGGAGAGGTCCATTATAAATACAGCAAATTATTTATTTATAATCAAATATAAAAAAAAATTGATTTAGATAATAATTGATCGAAAATTTAAAATAATGTGTTACTGGCTGAAATGTTATTAGTTAGGAAATAATAAAATATTGAGAAAAAATTATATTTTAAAAACACACAAACGGGAGAAAATAATAAATGTATTAAAATGACAAATTTATTGAGGTTTACATAAAAAAAAGTACAATTTTCAATAATTACAGTTCAATTAAACCATCTTCCCCGGAATAAGTTGCTCTTATAAGACTTTGTAAAACTTCACTATTATATTTATTCAAATTCGCACCAGGTTTTACATAAAACTGTATATTTATCATACCTTTCTTCACAACAGTCCCAATATTATTATAACTCAAATCAACAAATAATAATTCTTTAACGTCTTCAAAAGCATCGCTTTCAACTTTTGTTATTTGATTTTTAAACAAAATTAAAAACCCAATTTCAGCTTCTTTGAACATACCACGTCTTATTTCTTTCAAAGTATTATTTTTCAAGTTTAAAGATTTTATTTTTACATTTTTAAAAGTGCCATCTTCAATATCACCAATTTGATTATAATCTAAACTTAAATCTAATTCTTTATTAACAATTGTTCCTAGAGAAGAAGCTTTGAGATTTCCAATTTTATTACTACTCAATTTTAATTCGCGTAGTTCTGTAGATTCAAATGCCCCGTCTTCAATTTTCGTTATTAAATTTTTAGTTAAATCTACATTAGAGAAAAACATTCCATTAAATACCCCCTTACCAATTTCTATTATTTGATTATTAACTAAAGAAATAAAAGCAATTTTTGATCCCGCGAAAATATTTTGTGGCAGCTTTTTAATTTTATTATTATTTAATTCAAGTCGATTTAATTGCGTTAAATCGTTAAAAATTTTACCAATTTCTTCAATATTATTATCACTCAAATCCAAGGTTTTTAACCCGGCCACTTCCAAAAACGTCCCATCTTTAATAATTTTAATTTTATTTTTATTTAATTTTAAATTCGTTACATTAGAACCTCTAAACATTTCTGGTGTTACAACTTCCAACAAATTTTCCGATAAAATTAAATTTTCCACATACAACCCCCCCAAAGCTTCTTCTTCTATTTCGGAAATTTTATTATTAACAATAGATAAAAGATTTAAATGTTTTTTATCAAAAACACCTTTTTTTAAAACCTCAATTTTATTATCCCCCAAATCTAAACTTGCAAATTTAATTTCATCAAAAGCTCCTGGTTCTATATTAACAATATTATTATTAATTAAATCTATACTTAAAGACCCACTATTTATTCCTATAAGAAAATCAGGTTTTAAATCCCCCAATTTATTATTGGATAAAATGAGACTGTTTAAATTTGGAAAATCCGCAAAAGCATCGCTTTCTATATCTCGAATTAAATTGTTAGACATATTTAAAAATCCTAATGGTAACCCGATGAAAATATCTTTACTTATTTTTGTTAATAAATTATCTTGTAGATGAACACGAGATATACTTGAACCTACAAAACTGTTAGGTAGTAAATTTTTTATGGAATTATTTGCTAGATTTAAATCCCATAAAGTTTCCAAATCAACAAAACTATTTCCCAAATTTTTAATTAAATTATTTTTCAAATTTACAACATTTAATCCGGAAATTTGTTGTAAAGAACCATTCTCAATTTTTTCTATTCTATTATTTGTTAAAAATAAATTCGTGATTTTAGTGTTATTAAACATACCCACAGTAACTTCTTCTAAATTATTATTATCAAGACTCAACGCTCCTATATCAGAATTTTCGAAAGCACAATCTTCAATTTTTGATATCGTATTGTTGGTTAAAGATAAATCCCATATTCTTCTATTGTTAAAAACATTTTCATGTATAATTTCAAGCTTGTTATCATTGAAATTAAAAGTGTAAACTGTTAGACCGTCAAATGCTCCAGGTTCAATTTCCTTCAACTTGTCCTCGATGATACGAAGCTGGTTAATAGTCACACCTTCCAAAACATGTTTCGGCAACTTTTCAACAATTTGTTTATTAATTTGAACGTAATTAATACTTTCTTTTTCCAATAAGATTTGTTTTAAATTTTCTATTACTTCGATGTAAATAATTTCTTGATCCCAATTCAAACTAACTGTTATATTGTCACATTTAGCGAGTGTTAAAAATACGAAATACACTGGTACTACCACAAATTTCAACTCCATTTTGTTAAAGACTACCGGTACTTCCTAGAGAATACGACTATTTATATTTTTCCAGTTGGGTTTTCCAAAGCAGATGTTAAGAACCGGATCAGCGGTTTTATTTAAAAAAAATACTGGTTACTAAGAGTAGGACTGGCTATTGAAATTGATAATAATAAAGTGTAGAGTGCAAGAAATAATCATAAAAAAAGTAGCAAGATCTAGACACTAACAATGCCTGAAATAAAAGCTTGATTACCAGTTCGAATCAAGCTCTTCTCTTCAAGACAAATAAGTATGCATTTGGTTGAACTATAATCTGTCAGGATTAATGTACCAAACCAGGGAAATATTTAAAGAAGCCAAAACTAAACAATTATTGGCAGATATGTACAAGAAGGAGTGAGGACATAGTGTTTGTCTGCACAAGAAGAAGGGAGGGTCTCAGAGAGAGAGTCTCAGAAACAAGTAGTTCCTTTAGTCCTATTTCCCGGAGGAATTTTAGGATGTCTGCAGGCTCCAACTTAGGCAAATGTTCCTCTTCTATCCAGAAGTCTCCCAGGTGCTGGTAGAACCGGAAGTCATCTTTGAAAATATTTTAGTTAAAAAGATCTTATCCGAAAATCCAAACGTAGAAATTTTCATGATTTTACTTTAAGTATTTTGCCATATACAGATAGTTTTAACTCGTCGTGGAACACCCTGTATAGTTTTTTTTTGTAAAATAGATATTCAAAAACAAACAAAAATTTCCCCAGTCAATAAAATTAGGGGTTTGAATCAACAATCAGAACATAGAATATTATCATTACAGAGCACAGAACATCAAAAACATTTCACAAAGAGAAATATAAATTATTTTATTACAACTATTTAAACAAACACCAAAAATGTTAGATAACTTTGAAATCCTCCTTTTTTTAGAAAACAAAATGGATTTGTACGAAATAAGACCATAAAATTCTTCAAACAATATATTATTATACTTTACAAAAAACTTCTTTATATTTACATTTCTTGAAAACCATCAATTCCAATATAAGTTGCTACTATAAGACTTTGTAAAACTTCACTATTATATTTGGATAATTTTGCACCGGGTTTTACATAAAACTGTACATCAACAATACCTTTTTTCACAACAGACCCAATATTGTTATAACTCAAATCAACAAATAATAATTCTTTAACGTCTTCAAAAGCATGGCTTTCAACTTTTGTTATTTGATTTTTAAATAAAATTAAAAACCCAATTTCGGCTTCTTTGAACATACCACGTCTTATTTCTTTTAAAGTATTATTTTTCAAGTTTAAAGATTTTATTTTTACATTTTTAAAAGTGCCATCTTCAATATCACCAATTTGGTTATCATCTAAACTTAAATCTAATTCTTCATTATTAATTGTTCCTAGAGAAGAAGCTTTGAGATTTCCAATTTTATTACTACCCAATTTTAAATCACGCAATTCTGTAGATTCAAATGCCCCGTCTTCAATTTTCGTTATTAAATTTTTAGTTAAATCTATATTAGAGAAAAACATTTCATTAAATACACCCTTACCAACTTCTATTATTTGGTTATTAGATAAAGAAATGAAAGCAATTTTTGATCCTACGAAAATATTTTGTGGCAATTTTTTAATTTTATTATTATTCAATTCAAGTCGATTTAATTGCGTTAAATTGTTAAAAACTTCACCAATTTCTTCAATATTATTATCACTTAAATCCAAGGTTTTTAACCCGGCCACTTCCAAAAACGTCCCATCTTTAATAGTTTTAATTTTATTTTTATTCAATTTTAAATCCGATACATTAGAACCTCTAAACATTTCTGGTGTTAAAACTTCTAACAAATTTTCTGTTAAAATTAAATTTTCCACATAGAACCCCCCCAAAGCTTCTTCTTCTATTTCGGAAATTTTATTATCAACAATAGATAAAACATTTAAATATTTTCCATCAAAAACACCTTTTTTTAAAACTTCAATTTTATTATCCCCCAAATCTAAACTTGCAAATTTAATTTCATCAAAAGCTCCCGGTTCAATTTTACTAATAAAATTACCCTTTAACTCAATATGCACATAATTCGAATCAATTCCGACTAAAAAACCAGGTTTTAAATCCCCCAATTTATTATAGGACAAACTTAAAGTACTAAAAGTAGAAAAATCAGCAAAAACATCGCTTTCAATGGCTTTGATATTATTATCAGCCAAATTTAAATAAGATAAAGGAAGTCCAATAAAAACATCTTTACTAATTTTACTCAACCTGTTGGATCCTAGATTTAAATGACTTATTTTAGATCCTTCGAAGCTTTTTGGTAAAATATATTCTATCAAGTTATTTTCCAAGTTCACTTCCCAGATAGATGTCAAGTTGATAAAATAATTTCCAATGTCTTTTAAAGAATTATTAGACAAATTAACACTACCTAGTTCTGTTAATTGTTGAAGAGCTCCGTTTTCTATTTTTTTAATTTTGTTGTTACTCAATACCAAATAAATAATATTTGTATTTTCAAACATTCCCACAGTGATTTCTTCTAAATTGTTGTAATGGAGATTTAAGACGTATATTTTCGAGTTTTTAAAAGCTGCGTCTTCTATTTTCGATATGGAATTATTGTGGAAATTCAAATCTCTTATTTCTCTATCGTTAAAAATACCTTTTTGTATTTTTTCCAGTTGGTTATCGATAAAATGTAATTCTGGAACCGTACATCCATCAAAAGCCCCCTCTTCAATTTCCTTCAGTTCATCTTCTTCCAGACGCAGTTGGTTCAAGGTAACTCCGTTCAGTACGTTTTTCGGTAATTTCGGTACATCTTGTTTTACGATTTGTATATCGTACAAATTTTCTATTTTCAATACGGTTTCTTTTAAATTTTCAATTTTATCGATATAGACAGTTTCTCGGTCATCATTTAAATTTACTTTTATATTTCCACATATAGCGTGAGTTAAAAATGCAAACACCAAAAGCACAAACTTCAACGACATTGTTAAGGAACTAATCAAAATTCGGTTGAAAACAACTATTTATATTAAACAAAATATTTTAATAACCTTGTAGAAAAACTTGGCTCGGGGAATACACAGATTTATGCCAATTTAAAACCGGAATAATCATTTTATTTGTAATATTTTTTTATAGTGTTTTTTAGTGAATACTATAGTTTTTACTTAGTCGAAAAAAAAATATTCAACTCGCCGAAATATATTTTTTTTTCGATACGGCTCTGCAAAGTATCCTCACAAACTGGTTTAACAAACTCGCTTAGTTCGGTGACACTACGTCTAGTTACTTTTTAAAATAAACATTTTTTTCACCTAAGAATATCTCTAGGGCATTATTTTTCATATCCAAAATTCACTAACAAACATTTACTTGAAAAAAATAGTCAGATTTTGTATTATTTATGACACATTCATCAAAAATCCCGAAACACGTACAAAAATACAAATCCTTATTTATTAATTATCTAATTTATTCCATTTGGCTGCACCACACTGTATATTAATTGTTGCAAAACAACATTTTTGAATAGATAACGAAGAGACCTTTCAAACGATATATCACAAGCCTATACTTTCCATTTCAAAAATGGGGGGGTTGTTCCTCTCAATAAGGGGGGTTGAAGGTAGGGATCGCATTTTCATGTTGAAAAATTTTGATTTATATTTTAAATTTGACGTGTTTTGATATTTTTCATAAATATTTACAGGATTTCTCATTATATCTTGACCCTCCCTTATTTTAATTAATTACGGAAATACAAAAAAAAAATTTCAAATAAAAATGTCATTATTTTATCTGTACCAATCAAAAATGTAGCTGTACCATCCGCCATTATTGAAATTTTACGTGTTTCGGGATTTTTATAAATATTTACAGAGTTCCTTATCATATCTTGACCCCCCCCCATTTTGGTTAGTACAGGTGAAATAATACAACTTTTATTCGAAACGTTTTTTTGTATTTTTGTAATTAATGAAAAGAGGTGGGGGTTCAAAAGAACTTGCTTAGTTCGGTGACACTACGTCTAGTTACTTTTTAAAATAAACATTTTTTCCAATATAAATATCTCTAGGGCATTATTTTTCATTTCCAAAAGTTATAAACAAACATTTAGTTGAAAAAGGCGTATTATTTGAAAAAATATCGAATGACATATTCATAAAAAATACCGAGACACGTCAAATTGAATCCAAAAATACAATCCTCAATTATTAATTATCTAATTTATTCCATTTGTCTGGGCCACACTGTATATTAATTGTAGCAAAAACATGAAAACAACATTGTTGAATAGATAACGAAGAGACCTTTCATACGATGTATCACAAGCCTATACTTTCCATTTAAAAAATGGGGGGGTTGTTCCTTTAAATCGAAGGGGGTTGAAGGTAAAGATCGCATTTTTATGTTAAAGTATTTCAATTTATAATTTAAATGTTACGTATTTGGGGATTTTTATAAATATTTACAGGGTTCCTTATTATATCCTTGACCCCCCTTATTTTCATCAATTACGGGAATACAAAATAAAAATTTTATTATTTGCTCTGTACCAATCAAAAATGTACTGTACGATCCGTCATTATTCAAATTTTACATGTTTCTGGATTTTTATAAATATGTACAGGCTTTCTCATTATATCTTGACCCCCCCTAATTTTCATCAATTACGGGAAAACAAAAAAAAATTTAAAAAAAAGTGTTATAGAGTAAAACTAATGCTACACAAACTTATATATATGTAATAAAAAAAAGCAGGGCTACTCAAAACTATAAAAAAATACAGGGTGTCCCATTTCAAATATTGAAGATGCATTTTATTGGGCATTCCCTGTATGCAAAATTCAGTCTTCTGTTACATTTTTGGTCGGTACAGGTAAAATAATCCAACTTTGATTTGAAATATTTTTTTGTATTAATGCAAATAAGTGGGGGGGTCAAAATATAATGAGAAACCCTGTACAGTAACCGAAATATTACATTTTTTCCGTTCGGCTTTGACACACTGTATAAAGTAAAAAATATATTTGACTAGCTCGTTTTTTTCTCAAATTTCAACGAATTTGGGAAGAGTAAAGTGTAAACTAAATACCCACATTATGTAAAGTTTTAACCTTAAAGGCATCTGCCAGCTACACTCCCATAATAATAACAAAAACAAAAAGGCTTAATATAAAATTCAAAACGTAATCGAGGTGCGATAAGTCCTCCAATTAACGGTATGACTTAATAGTTATGTTAATAATCAATAAATAAAAAGTTTCGACGCCCTTTCGCCGATCCATTTGAATTGCAAATTATCAACTCGCCCACGATATTCGGTGACAGAATATTGATTATAATATTATTGAGTATTTTTATTTTTTCGTCCCAAGGTTGAATGCACTCATAAAATTCGGTATTATATAATCGAAAAGAATTAGCATCATAAACAAACGTTTTTTCAAAATAAAAAGTATATTTTCGGAATCTTTTTATGTTTTTATACTATTTACAGGGTGTCAAATATAATGAAATGCAGCATCCGTTCAAGAAATGTTGTTTCTTGTAAAAGAAACTGAAATAAATCCTTGTAGAATAAGTTATTGGAGACTTTTTCAACAGTACGTCACCACACGATATACGAACATAGAAAGAAGGGCGTTATTACACCTGGATATTGGATAAACTAAGGCCATTTGTTCATATGGTCGTGACAGGAATGGCTAAGAGTGGGTGATATGACAAATACGAACAAAAGTGTACAGAATATTTTGAATAATTTAAAAAGTTTCAACAATACGAGATACAAATAAATAAATCGTTCTTAATATTCTTGTATTATCGTTTTTATAACAAAAATACAGTATGTCCTCGCACAAGAGTTAGGTATACTTTGGCAAGTTTATCTGGAGCCGTGAAAGGAATGCAGTCGAAAAAATTCGATATTGCCACGTTTAAATATGAAAAAGCTAAAGTGCTAAGTATTTAGTGATAATAATTAGAAAAGGTACTTTCTATTATTAACGATATGATTAAACGTTAATTCTTTAATGTGCTTGTTTCCTTGGATTTTTCCTATTGACATTATTTTTTCAATTTATGAATATTAAAAGATGAGCACTTTTCCAAATTTGTTATGGGCCTCTTCAAGCTAATTACCACACCCTCCGAATAATATAATTGGTGATTTTTATCGAAAGGTAACTTCTTATTGGCAGGACGCGTGCGTGTGTTCTTCCCTCTCACTTCGTCAATTGACTGATATTGATTTATCCAGTGGCGTTGGTATTGTTAGTGACCTTTGTTTTCTCAGTGTAGGTATCTTTAGACTAGGTTTCTAAAGGAGGTTCAAGAAAATTTTGAGACGACAGCGGCGTAGAATGAATAGGGGGGAAGAAAGTAAAGACATCCTGTATCTCGGTAGGGACAAATTTAAAAAAAAGCAGATTTGGAACCCCAAAGTCAAAGGACTCAAAACGAAAAAAAAAACTTCAAGGGTATACAAGAAAAAAGAAAGCCCTTACAACATAAGAATTATTAGAAATGATGAAAGTTCATGTCCAAGACAGTCCAGACGGACTACAGAAGAAAATATTCAACTTATTTTCTTTTGAACTCTTTGAACAATAACAAATTTATGATACTTATGATACTTTGATAAAAAACATTATTACAAGACCTTATTTTCTTAATTTATTATTATTTTCGAAATTTTCTTCAAAATTATGCATTCCTAGCACCTTTTTATCACTGACACCTGACACCTGACATCAGCCCTAGAAGCAGACGATTTGCAAAAAAAAAAACATTTCAATCTCCCAAATCATTATTTTAAAAATTTTTCTACTTTTAAACACTCATTTTTTCAAATATAAAGTTTTTATATATAAACTTTGTGTCTCACCTTTCACAGAACATTAAATTTCAATACAATGCTATTTACAAATTGGTTCCAGCACATTGTTGTCAAATGAGTAATCTTATATTCTTGTATAGTATTCATACTATATACGACAAATTCTCTGAATTTATCCGATAAGCTACCGACATAGAATAATAATATATTTAATGTTTCTGTCACCTTGGAGGCTGGTACTAGAGAAAAATACCTTTACTATTTGTGAATATCTTAATTTTTTTACGAGTTATAATTTTTTAAAGTTTATAAACTACCTTCAACTTTTAGCCACTTCAATGTTCTTTGTAAAATTTGAAGATACACAAAATAATTTCGAAAAAACACCTTCTTTATTTTTTGTACCCCCTTTTTGGGGGGGTTAAAACAGTCACATGTACGTTTCAACCCTTACTTTGTGAAATTCACTCATATTAATATTTCAAATGAAATTAAAAGCTCCAAATAAACTCCACTTTAATAAAAAAATAATAATAACAAAATTAATAAAAATTTTAATAAACCTTAATTTTAATTTAATATTTTTGTTGTTTAAAGAGTATTAATATTTTTAAAAAATATCTAGAGTATTCAAAAATATTTTTTCAAAATTTATAAAATAAAATGAATAAAAATTTTAACAAACCTTAATTTTAATTTAATATTTTTTTTTGTATAAAGAGTATTATTATTTAAAAAAAAAGTATCTAAAGAGTATTCAAAAATGTTTTAAAAATATAGCTTGAGTGATTAACGATAAATAATTATTTCGCACCCTGTATGTGTATAAAATTACCGATAGTATGGATGATGGATACTTTGAACAGCAATATTATAATGGCATTTCTTGAAGTTAATTAATTGTAAGTGACATGAAACATAAGAAATCTATCGCCCACGCAAATGATATTGTATAAGCTAGTTTTCATAGACGTACAAGAGAGAAAAAGGGGTATTTATACTAATAATAAATATTTCAATAATTTTGATGTAAAATACTTTTCGTCCCAAAAAATTTTGATTTAATTATTACTATTTTTAAGGCCCTCTATGTTAACTTTTCTTTGCCAAAAAAGACAAAAGTACATAAGCCATTTTTTTTTCTCAAATATAACTATACCACTGAATTTAGAATCATCACAAATGTAAACTACTAAAATTTTATAAAAAAATTTTTATTAACGACAAAATTATTACAACATGAATTTGGAAAAAGTGGTATTTTCATTAATTTTTTACGTAGAATGTGGACAAATTTTAAAAATGGCAACATGGTAAACAAAAACAAGGACTCGACTAACAAAATGGGTCACGCTGTATGTAAAATGTCACCCTGAATCGATTGCTGAAGTCTAGAAAGTTGCATTTATTTAATTTGTTGAGTTTTGAATATTTTCACTAGATAGTTAAGAGTATCTTTTGTTATGAAGAGTTGATATTTGAAAAAAATTATCAAGTATCAACTATTTAAATTGTCTTTTAACTTTTTTGCTTCGGTATATCAACCATCTGGTTTTATATGTATATATTTATAAACAAACAATCCGTTTGAATTTACGTGGGAATAAAATTCACTCAACAACAACACCTGTACAGTATTTACAGTATAATCAGTAGGTGGTAGCATCGAACAATGCAACACAAACGTCATATATTCGTAATTTCCTTCAATAAACAATGCAAAATTCCAACCACCTGATGCCTCAAAGCGATACAATTCTTCAAAATAATTGAAATTCAATTCCAAGAGTGAAAGTGGATTTTTTTTTTCAACGAATATTGATATTTAAACATTTTGTATAATAAATAATTTAAATTGTATCTCAACATGTCCACATTAATTGGTTACATAACTGGACGTAATCAGTAATAAACAATTTATTAATACCAACTAGATACACTATAAGAAGTAACATCACGATTTTAGTAGTAAATATCAGTTGAAAGCACGAAAGTAAAAGTAAATTCCTTGATACTAATAAATTATAATAATTGACTACTGGTTTATATGCAACACTTCATACATATCAGTTAGTTTAGTAATATATGCAACCAGTATTACTTGTTTGTAAAGGCAACCAACATTACAATGAAGCGTATTTTTGTTTGTAAAGGCAACCAACATTACAATGAAGCGTATTTTTGTTTGCCTATCCCACATTACGTTTATAAAGTGTTAGATTTTAGGCAACCAGAATTACAATAACGCGTATTTTTGTTTGCCTATTTACTAGATACATTTCAGATGTAAATATTGTTTGAATTTAAATGAAAATGGGACTTAAATAATAATAATATGTTGATAAAAACCAAAAAATACAAAGACATTCCTACTGATTGATTTATTTTGACCCTCAGAGTATGTTTTTTCTAGAACTAGAGCAACATAAAATTCTTTTATGACAGATTTATGTCTATCGATATAAATGCAATTTAAACCAAACCCAAGGTACCGATTGCTACCAGATTCCCTGCATTCTTTGCGTACATTCATTTTTCAAAGGTGTTGAGATCACCAAGTGTATGTATACGTTTGTGGGTGTGAACAGAACTTCAAATATCGATAACATATCAACAAACATTAGGTGCCGCAATAAATGATTTGCATAAATATATAAAGGAACATATACAAGGTGATTCAATATAAATTTAAACTTTTGAGATGTAAAAAAGGGGTAAAAATAATGATTAAGTCAAAAACGCTCTTATTGTGCGGTTTCAAAGGTCACTAACCATATGTATGAAATCTGAAGACACAGAGGTTACCAAAATGTGAGATTACAAATATACCCGGAGAAAAGAATGAAGGTTGATGTTTCCTGCACTCTGATTGACGAGCATCCACTTTTTCATTCATTCTCGGAATAATCTATCAGATTAAGTGCATTTTTTCTTGCTTGAGGATGCAAAATACCGGAAAATTGCTTCTTATTATTCATATTGTCACTTTGAATTGTCAAAGTGACATAACTGACATTTGAATGAAAACTTCGCTGGTGAAAGACTTTTTAGAATCGCTGAATACTAAAATACATATCCTTTTTTTCTCCCGTCGAAATTGTAAAAGTCTGTCTTATTCATCTTACGGATTTTATTTGGAAGTTATGATTAAACGAAATAAAAGAAATCGAAAACGGTGAGTATGTCTTTGTTGAATCGTAAGACCCGCATGATAAGACAGCAATTGACTATATTGTTACGCGAGCTGCTGCATTAATGTGCTCAATTAGTGCCCCCAGTGAAATTCCCATATGATACGACTATGGTTCCTCCGCCTTATTTTCGAGAATGATCTAGAATACGTAACATCTAGAAAAACCCAGCGCATCCACCAGAACTTCGAGTTCGAGAGTTTTCTAGAACTACATACGTGCGAGTATAAATAGGCGACGAGCATCGCAGCGGAGTTAGTTAGTCAGTTAGTGTTGATACTGAAAGAAAGCAATCGCGCCTCGATAAAGTGTTTATTAAGTGACTCTCATATAAATTATAGTTAGTGTGTGTTTAGTGTATTATATAAATTATTAAATAAGGACTGTATTTGAATATAAATCTGTAAATATAAATTAGAATAAACGTTACAATATTAATAATTGAACATTCTATTCTACACCACAGCGTTCTCAAACGCACCACGAGAAGCGTTGCCTAGAAGACGCACTAATTGTCAGCTAGTTGTGGGAAAAATTATTCTCAGTGTTTCTAGGGGATGATGCTACCATTTGTGACACAATAAATGTCAAAATTTCAAAGACATTTAGTTTTGGAAAGCAGTAGCGTCACTAAGGAAAAATCCCAGAAAAGCTTAGTTTGGCGTTTATATTAATACGTACGCCACTGTTTAATCTATAGAGTCATATAAAGTCAGAAAAAGGAATTTCTTGGGTGCCAGACAAATAAATCTATGACATATATATTGGTTAGCCATTCGTAGAATTCCGTTTGGAAATCTATTTGTTGAGATTAACAGATACCATAACAAAGCAGGATTAAAAAAAAACAACGAAGCCATGCAACGGGATTAATTATTGATAGAACTTCGTATTAAATAAAAAGCATTATTTGAAAAAACTAAAGAGGGGTATCAAAATGTTAACATGAGTAATATAAGTAAAGTAAGATGTCAACAAACTTGTGACCTGCATAGGAATAGTACGAAATACGCATACAAAGTAGTAATTTTTGGAGACACAATAACTCAACAGTTATACAGGGTGTACCAGGGGTTATAAGATGATAGAAAGACTACAAAAAATAATTATAGACTCTCAAAACCAGCGTGGTTCAAACAAAACTGGCTGGTATCTCAATTGCCGCAAAAGAACTAATTAGAAAAGGGATTTCTGGCAAAAACATAACAATCTGCACTGATAGTAGACAAGGCCTATTAGCCTTGAACCTTTGAACAGACAACGTGTTATATCGGGGCTAGTACTAGAGTGCCATCAAGATTCGAAACATATTGAATGAGTATTTCTAAGTACGACCCTGTAATCACATTTTTAAGTGGTCTGTACTCGTAAACATACAAACTCAATTGAATTTATAGGATGCTTCTCCAGAAGCATTGAATATATTACATTTCAAGCTAAAAAAAAAAATTCGATTTTTTATACTCTTTCCAATTATAAAGAGCAATTTAAAAAAAATCTCTATACAGGGTGTTATTTTAATGAAAGACGAAATTTGAAATGTTTTGTTAAGCCGGACCTGCAATATCTTTTTGAAGCTGCTTTTGATGAAGTTTCTAGGTAATGATTATTACGTGTACCAAATTTCAAAATAATATACAGGGTAACTCCGAAGTTATGAGGTTCGGAAGAAATAGGATACATTTATAAAACGCCCTGTATCTCGGCTAAGAAGTGCAGTTGACACATTAAATACAGATTTTTGGAAGCAGCAAAGTGATACCCATCTACAGTTCAAGTTAGGCCCTTTCCCAATGAAACACCCTGTATATTTCATCTAAAGTCAATGTCGGGGGGTGAACCACCCTGCGAAATACTGTCAGAAATTTGCGAAATCACGGGAAATCGCGCGAAACACGGGAAATCACGCGAAATTACGGGAAATCAAGCGAAATCATGGGAAATATTGCGCAATCCCGTGAAATCATGCGAAATCTTGCGTAATCATGCGCAATAATTAGCACAATAGTGAAATTTTCCGGTACTAAAGTCGCGCGAAACACGGGAAATCACGCGAAATTACGCGAAATCATGCACAATAATGAGCAAAATAGTGAAATTTTCCGGTACTAAAGTCGCGCGAAATTACGCGAAATCACGCGATATCTTGCGAAATCACGCGAAATCTTGCGAACTCACGCGAAATCATGCGCAATCACGCGAAATCTTGCGAAATTCCACTATTTGCGAAATACTGTCACATTTCTGGCATAGTGGTTCACCCCTCGGTCAATGTGAAATATTTGTAGTTACAATTTTATTTTTTACGAGTTATAAAAGAATGGGAATATATTTTTATATATTTTAGAAGCTTTACTAAGAATTAAAACCCTCTTTACATAAAAACCTAGTACACCACTGTATTAATCAGGTACTTTATTACATTATTGAATGTTTCGAAAACTTCATTATAAAGATACTAATTCAAACTACTCAATTATAACGAATAGCGAAAACCGTCACGCAAAAAACCGTTAAACAAGGACGTATCCACCGTCTTTTATAAATAACTTCATTCGAAATATCTCGATGTAATCGGTAATCACACCGATCCGATCGTGATGGTTCTGCGACTCTTAACCAGTACCCATTTATTACGAGCGGTACCGTTAAATGTTCCAATACGGAATGCAGTCAGTAGATTAGGGTTAAGGACTACCCCCACACGCCTACGCAGCTGATGGCGACAATTGAGTTTAAAAAAAAGGAAATAAAGAGTTTCATGATTCGAATATTTTATGTGTAAAACTTTTTTGGGACACGGTGTAGAAGTATACAGAGCGTTTTAATGAAAACTATCCAGCTCACATAATTCAGAAGAATTTTATTGAAAATATGAAAAAACTCGTCAAAAATCATATAAAGGGGGGCGTATATTACGTATAACGGTTATATTGACACAAAACTTTAAAATAAATACAAAAATTGAATAAATTGGAAAAGTTGTAGCATTTTTCTAAAATATAAAACAAATTTAATTTTATTTTCCATAGGACACCCAGTATATCCCAAGCATACTTTCAAATCCCACCGTAATTTTTGTACCCCGTGATATCTTCTTTAGTTATAACCTCCTACGTCTATGGAATACGTAGGAGACCGCTGGTTATTAAAATTCAAAACTTTATTTTATTTTCAATGGGACATCCAGTATATCCCATATATACTTTCAATTCCTATCGTAATTTTTGTATCCCGTGACATCTACTTTAGTTATAACCTCCTACGTCTATGGATTACGTCGAAGACCGCTGGTTATTAAAATTCAAAACATTATTTTCCTTCCTCTAACTACGCCCATGTCCACAAAAACTGATATCTCGGACCTTATTTTTTAAAACCCTTTCAGAGCTGTTGGTTTATCTCGTGTCTAAGATCTTAAAAATTTTTCCATTCTGCAACTGACCATCTCGGTTAGAAAAAAAAAGAGTGTGCTTTTTTTTGTCGCCACGTGAAATTTCATAAACGATATCAATATGCGTGATCGAAATGTTTTGCCTAGGGCAAGCTCCGTAATTTTGTGGGTGTTTCGTTTCAAACAAGTTACAATTAAATCCGTTTTATATCCATATGTTAAAAGGTGAGATTGCAATCTATTAAGTAATTGCCACAAAGCCTAACCTTTAAAAATTTTTATAAGGTAAGGTTCACAGTTTAAGAGTGTGCATTTGATACAGTATGTCCGAAAATTATCTGTTTATAAAGTGAATTATTTGAATTTTAATAACCAGAAATCTTTGTCATATTCCATAGGCGTAGAAGATGTTACGGGATACAAAAATTACTATAGGAATTGAAAGTAGATATGGGATATACTGGGTGTCCCATTGAAAATAAAATAAAGTTTTGAATTTTAATAACCAGCGGTCTTCGACGTATTTCATAGACGTAGGAGGTTAAAACTAAAGTAGATGTCACGGGATACAAAAATTACGATAGGAATTGAAAGTAGATATGGGATATACTGGGTGTCCCATGGAAAATAAAATAAAGTTTTGAATTTTAATAACCAGCGGTCTTCGACGTATTCCGTAGACGTAGGGGGTTAAAACTAAAGTGGATGTCACGGGATACAAAAATTACGATAGGAATTGAAAGTAGATATGGAATATAATGGGTGTCCCATTAAAAATAAAATAAAGTATTGAATTTTAATAACAGCTATTTTCGACGTATTCCATAGACGTAGGAGGTTAAAACTGAAGTAAATGTCACGGGAAAAAAAATTACGATAGGAATTGAAAGTAGATATGAAATATACTGGGTGTCCTATCCAAAATAAAATAAAGTTTTGAATTTTAATAACCAGCGGTCTTCGTCCTATTCCATAGACGTAGGAGGTTAAAACTAAAGTAAATGTCACGAGAATCAAAAATTACGACAGAAATTGAAAATAGATATGGGATATACTGGATGTCCCATTGAAAATAAAATAAAGTTTGGAATTTTAATAAACAGCGGTCTTCGACGTATTCCATAGACGTAGGAGGTTTAAACTAAAGTAGGTCATAGGAGAATTCTATTTTTACAAGGATCCAATCAAAAATTTTCAAGATCTAGACACGAGATAAACCAACAGCTTTGGAAGGGTTTTTAGAAATAAGGTCGAGATATCAATTTTTATGGACATGGGCGTAGATAGAGGAAGGAAAATTCTATTTTTACAAGGTAGCAATCATTCAGGATGTCTCACACCAAAACGACTGAACCGAATAAACTCATAAGTGCATTAAAAAATATACAGAGTGGACGTGGACCACAGAAAACAATGCCAAAACTCCCAACCCCAAGATATCAGTTTGTATGCACATGGGCGTAGTTAGATGGAGGAAAATTATATTTTTACAAGGAACCAATCATACAGGATGTCTCAAGCCAAAACGACTGAACCGAATAAACCCAAAATTGTATTAAAAAATATACAGAGTGGCTGTAGAAGACAGAAAACAGTCTAAGCCGATATTTGGCAGTGCTCATTAAATTTCAAGAACTTTCTAAAATGTCGCTTTTTGATTTTAATTTACATTTTTTTAAATTTCAGCCTAATATATAGGGTGAACTACTATCGTGAAAAAAACGTCTTTAAAATTTGTTTTCATTAAATCACCTCATACATTTTTTGTTTGTAGAGATACAGCCGGTAAAAAAGGAAATATTTTCATCTTTTGGATGTTTTTTGTCAAACTATTATTTTATTTCATAGAAGGAGATATTCGAGGAAAAATTCTTATACCTATTATCTTTAAAGTAGGAATATTTGACCACTCAGTATTAACAGGACAACAAAAGTTAAAATCGGGATTATTATGCCACATAATCATTAGTTTCGTCAAAAAAAAACCGTCCTCAACTTTATCATATCCCAAATTTTCCAGACACTGTAAATATTATTGAGAAATTCAATTTTTTCACGTGCCCACACCAACACCTTCTGTTATAAATAATCGACCGCATTCATTAAACCTACTGCAGGTTCATTTATTAATCGATTTAATTTTTTTAGCGCGAAAATTTAAAAAAAGTAACACGCGGCGAAAACTGGTTTTATAAAATAAGAATTTCTTGTTATAATAATATTCGAAATAGTTACGTGAATGCTGAAAGCACGACGTTAAATGTTACTAGGTAATGCTGGGATTATATATTTCCTTCATTTTCTACCAGTGGCAGCGTAATCTAAAAGTTTATGAAAAAAATATATGCCCCACGTTGGGCGCCATTTACCAAAAACGATTTTAAACCATAGAAAACACAATATATACTTCAGATTAAAAGAAAAAAGACTTACCGTTGCGGTTTTATTGAACCGTCTGCTCCCTGACCTTCGCAAAGTGCCACCGCGTATGTTGGAATCGTCTAAATTTATTTCACCCCCATCGTGACCCGATCGTCTACTCAACTCGCTCAGTTCCGCAACGGGTTGGACCTGCAACACATAAACGTCGACATATTTAATAGGGGTTGATTGAGGGTGATATTCATCTACTGTTAATGAGTCATTGAAAACGGAAGGGGTGAAAAATTATACTAGATTTAAATACAAGACCGAATATATTATAAAATGTAAATTAGTAAAACCGCGTTGGCGTATTAAACGTTTCGGTCTACATACGCCATTATTCGGATGTTGATTTTTTTTTTCAAATCTGTGAACAATAGAAACGTTATCGGAGTCATCAACGCTGACATTGAGTTGCGTCTATCAATTAAACCGCAAAGTGGGTTGAAATTTGTTAACATTCTCGGAAATGTAAAGAAGCATCACGTAATCTAACGGACAGGAAAAAGTTGGGTCTTGTATAAATTAACTACATACCGTACAATGGATAACCAGATAGATCGACAAGAACGGTACATTGTGGATAAATAAGAAACAATTACTGAGTGAAATGGAGAATTGTAGACGTAGGGTTCGAAAACTGGTGGGGCTGATGAAATTTATTTGTTATATTGTGTACTAACCTCTTGTACAGACCTAGTTTTAGGAGAAGTCTGGCATGCTCGTTTGCAGTGCCACCTACCGGGACTAATTGTCAATATAAACAATCCAATGTTTTATCCAAATACACACAAAAAATTTCATCAAAATCGGACAAACCGTTTAGAAGAAATTCAGTATGAACCCGATTGCAACGCCACCTACCGTGACCAAATGTGAATCTAAACCATTCTAGAATTCACTTTAACACAATACAAAAAATTTCATAAAAATCGGACCAACTGTTTAGGAGAAATTCAGTATTAACTCGGTTGCAGCGACACCTATCGGGAACGAGAGTGAATCTTAAGCATTCTAGAATTCACTTGAACTCACACAAAAAATGCTAGCAAAATCGGACCAATCGTTTAGGAGAAATTCAATATGAGCTCGATTGCAACGACACCTACCGGGACCGTAAGGTAATCTGAACCATTCTAGAATTCACGCGAATAAACACCCAAAATTTCATCAAAATCGGGCCAACCGTTTAAGAGAAATTCAGTATGAACCCGATTGCAGCGCCACCTAACAGGACCAAATGTGAATTTAAACCATTCTAGAATTCATTTGAAAACACACTCAAAATTTCATCAAAATCAGACCAACCATTCACGAGAAGTTTAGTATGGACCCGATTGCAGCGCCACCTAACGGGACCAATTAAGAATCTAAACCA
>CAJUYG010000669.1:123208-147702 GCA_910591675.1 Galerucella calmariensis | reverse complement strand
CGTTAATGTGATATTCTGTTTACGTGATTATCTCATTAGCCATTCAAATGTTTGTATAAGGACCAATTAATATAATTCATTAATTCAATTACCGTTTCTTAATGTCGCTGTGAACAGTTATAAAAGAAAGAACAACACTTGAAGGAAGAACATAATTTCATAATCCCTCCAATTTTAGTATGGCGAATTACAATTAGCGCATTAATTCAGACAAAGGAAAATACATTTTTTAAAGAATTATTCGAGATTAAGTCGTAACTTCTCTGCTTTTGCTCTTGTAACTGTTTCCATAGCTTATGTTCTATCCTTCAAATGGTATAATTATTTTTAATCCTCTTGTAGACATCTAAAATTTTTTTATATACCTAATCTCTCCAATGGCGTTTAATGAAATATTGTTTTCATTTTCATTTAGCTTCAAGTTAAACCTAAATTATATAAAAAACTTTTATGTTAGTTTTCAGTTGAGTTTTTAAACAAAATTTATTTTCCTGGGTTTCTCCACATCTTTCCATTAAATTTGTTACGATTTTTTGACCTTATTCGCCACCCAATGACGTTCATTTCACTGGCCTCATGAATTTTTTAATTTAAGCCAGTTTCCAACAATATAATCATTAACCGTAGTATATTAGTCGCCAATTACTTAGATGTACCAAAATTAGTCTAGAGAGATTATGACTCCGACCGTCCGACAATTCGTCGACGAATAAATGATGATGGACAGTAGTGTCGGTTCAAGTTGTTTATGAATAAGATTTCTTTTGCTCACGTACTAAGATTCATCTGCAAAAGATATACTTCACATATTTGCCTTCTGGTACTCATTTTTGCAACTATAAACGTTTCAGAAGATATTCTACCCCTCTAGCTGGTACTTCTATTATTTATGCCACAAAACAAAAATTGATGTTGCTTTTCAAACGTTGAAAATAAAGATTTTTATATTTAAAAATCTAAATACTGGAAAAAATTGTGTACGTATACAGCTCGAATATAAAGCTTCTTTTTAGTAGGTACATGCGAGATTTCTTTTTGTTTTAACATTCACATTAATTTCTACAAATAAAAAAGTAAGTATATTGCGGTTGGATGTGGGGATGTCGCTGTTATCGCGTTTTCAACATTCCCTTCACTGGAGGATATATTATATTTCAGTGTAATTTTTAGAATATCTTGTACCTATTGATGAGGCGCAAATATGTCGAAACCGATCTGCAAGTGATGTTGTCCCTTCTGCTTTCAAACCAGAATTGTTGGATATATCTTGTCGATGGACCAGACCCGTTCAACTTGAAAGTGTAATTCAATGTCTGTCGGGGCATATATCCCCCGAAGTAGTTGTTTCTTCTTAATTAAACGATCATTGTTTTTTGGAAAAATACTTTTCAAAAACTTTGTAAGGCGTTATAATACTATAATAGCAGTTTGTACAACCCAAAATCCTAAGCTGGATGTACACAGCCATAGTTAGACCAATCATCACTTATGGAGCCATTGCGGGGAGTAACAGAACTAGCCTATTGACGACGAGAGAAAACCTCTCAAAAATTGAAAGACTAGCCTGTATATGCATTACAGGAGCAATGAAAACATGCCCAACGGCAGCCATGGAAGTGATTCTCAAGCTCACCCCACTACATATGGTGGTGGAAAGCGTTGCAGAAAGAACAAGATACAGACTAAGTAGAGAGGGAATCATTAAAAAAAACCACCTCCTCACTTCTTAGAAATCAGACAACCTGGGACATGCCACAAGACGGTATGATGAAAAAATACAACTTTTCAAAGAAATTCGTTACGGAATTAAGCAACAAGAAAGAATGTGATCCAAATACCATTACCAGACTTGGAAAGAATGCCAATGGGACACAGACGGCTCAAAAGCAATAGAAGGAACTGGGATAGGAGTGTTCGGGCCAGGAACCAAACACTCTGAAATAGTGAAGGAAGAAGAATGCAGATATTGTGGAATGGAAGAAGAAACCTCCATCCACATACTTTCCAACTGCACAGCACTCCAGAGTCCGAGAGCACAGCACCTGGGGGATTACTGGATAGAAGAGGAACATTTGCCTAAGTTGAAGCCTGCTGACATCCTAAAATTCCTCCGGGAAATAGGACTAAAGGAACTACTAGTTTCTGAGACTCTCCTCAGAAACTGAGTAGAAGTAAGGGGGCACAATAGATCTTTTAGGTCTTAGTGAATGTCACCCCAAAATACATACATACATACAAACATTGTACAACTAGTGCGCAAAGTGTCAATTTTCCCACGAGCGCAGAGGTTTGTGGGAGCGAATGGGAAAAGTGATTTGCCTACAAGTTGTACACAATATTTTTTCTACAACCCCATTCATTGATTAAAGAAATACAGTAATTTATATAGGTGTTTTATTTAAACTTTGAACAGAAAGAACTCACAATATGAAAATAAATAGAAAAATCAGCTGAATGTATAATTAATTGTGAAATTTGGAAAATTTTGTATTGAAACCTCAGGTAACAAATTTTCGGTTGCAGTTCGAGACTTTTCGATAATATCTGGAGTATTTTCAATGTACGAATTGGACCACTCAAAAGATAACATATTTTGATCTCGGTTCATAATTCCTAAAATATTGCTTAATAGGTTAATGTTTGAATAATTATAAATTAAAATAAATAATGTAATAAATAGTTTACTTACTTTTGGTTTAAATTTAAAAATTGTATACAAATAGGAAATTCACCATTGGGTTGAATTGTCAAGAAAAGTTGACAGGTCATAGGTAGCTTTGTTTGACATTTCGGTGCGGAAAAGTGCCATAGCGTGTACTTTTCGCATTACTTTTCCAACGGTTATCAAAAGAATTGAGAAAAGGCCTGCTTTGTGTATAAAAATTTGTGTGGAAAAGCGTGTTTTGCATAGTGTTTGTAGGAAAAATCTATTATCTTTCGTATCTATTGGTACCACACTTTTACAGGAATCTGTAATGAACTATAATATATATTATCAATCATATTTTGAAAATATGCTTTTGTACACGAGCTTGGATGAATCTGTCGTACGTATTATCTACTTCAACCAAGTAATAAGGCATAGTTTCCGCATGATTAATACTCATACAGTGAACCTGCACAAATTCCGTATTGATTCGATATATAACTAACATATTACTCAGATGACCCTGTTTGTTGTAATTATTAACATGTCAATACCATACATACAAACCTTTGTGTTACGAACAAGCTGACCGTTTTGGTGTAATGTACGCTATATGAACACATGAGACAATGGAACCTACAAAGTGGGATGAAATAACAAAATATTTCGCTTTAAATGGCAAGTTTTGTGTTATAAAACATTAAATAATTGATTAACATTGTTTTAACTAGAGGATCAACCATCCGCCTACAAGCTTGTTTCACGGTTTCGCGATTATCAGAGTGGTTTTGAGGTTTACTCGAAATTGAAGAAAACATTCTTCACTATTTCTGACAAAGGAAGAAGTAAAAGGAATTATAGGCTGATATGACGAGAGTTACAGCCCAGACACGTTTGAAAATAAGGACCTGTCGTATACAGAATTTAATAAAAAAATTGGTAAAAAACTAAATATTTTTTTTTATCTTTAATTAGAATTTTTTATTTGCTAATAAACGCTATCGATATATACCGGGTGTCCCAAGTAATCGTATACAGGCAATATCTCCCTTATTTGACAAGATAATTAATAATAATAAATAAAAAAAACCCAAGTAACATGTTGGTAACCGTTTAATTACCAAAATGTTATGTTACTGATTTATAACGGTTTCACGGAAAGCTTCTTTGGTTTATTAGACAACTCTGGAATACCAATTTGCTTATATTCCTAGTTAGTTCTATTATATTGTGATAAAAGCGATCTTAGAGCATAATTAGAAGACCTCTATATAACAGTTTTTCAACTGGTTTATACACCTCTCTATGATGACCATTAAGCAATATAGAAGCATATTCTTTACACTTTTATGTACATACTTTATAGTATACTTTGTAAACGTTTATATAATCGATTTATATAATAGTTTGGTGATTTAAGCAAAATAGCGTTGATAAACTTCACGGGATCAGATGTCATTTTCTGACAGTTATTTAGAAAGGGACATGTGATACTTTTATGAAATATTGTAGCTCAATAGCGGTGCTATATAACAAGTTTAACCTAAGCTTGAAAAGTTCTGTAAGTGCTATTCAATTAGTACATTTCCATCTATCTATCTATCTATCATGAGCGAGATTCCAAAAAAATGGAAAAATATTAAGAAAAGTGGTAACTTTAAACGCAAGGTAAAAGGTTAAATTGCTAAGATGAGGGAAAAAATTCAAATGATGTCTAAGTTTGAGTTAAACTATCAGTTCAGAACGAAATTAAGATCGTGGGCAGTAAGTACGGCATACTGCTCTGAAAGAACTCTTAAATATTGTTAACAACCGATTGTAAAGTGCAGCATTACCGAAGGATCCAAGAACTTTTTCACAAACACCACCTAACATAAGTGTAAAAACAATTGATTCGGGGGAATATTGGCGTAACGGGATTGGAAATCCAATAAAAACGGTTTTAGAAGATGTCAAAGATATACCACCTACAATTTCAAAAATTGTAGTTTTAACCACTATATTGGAACGATTATATCCCCTTTTAGCGAAAAAAGAGAGTAGACTTGGTCAGGACTAACTCCAATTCCCACTGCTCTTGACGGAGGAGACACCAAGTGGCGGCTCATGCCGGTTAGAAAAAACAGTGTTGACAAAGGTTAAGTTAATTCCCCAGATAGATACATATAATAACTTTGAAAATAATAAATAACATGTCACCAGAGGAAAAGATAAAATATGGACTACAGAAAATTTTACATAGGTACCTACACTTAATAACGAAAAGTATTTTGCTATTATAGACATTGTATTAATACAAAATGTATAACTTTGTCAGACTTGATAATAACCGGCAAGTAAATCGGCAACACGGATTATTTGTAATGAGGCGTTAACTTAAAATAGATACATTTATCAAACTATCCATATTAAGGAGTTAATAGAGTAATATAAGCTCTTAAATTCTTTTCATAAAACTATTGAACTAGCGGATTGCATTTTCTCATACCCATTACCGCCATATTGCAATCTAATTGCGAGAATTCAATTTTGATTGAAAATGAATAATTCTGAACAATTTTACAATTATGTATTAAAATAAGTTGCTCTACTCACAGATATTAGTTTTGTCTGGAAGACTGTAATTATCGCTTTTAAAGAAACATTGTCAAATAAATTAATGCTTGAGAAAAATTTTTATTTTTGATAAAATAACGGGCGCGTTGTGTTTTTTCGAGGTACCGTAATCTATTTTCACAGTAAAATTTGCTTCGCATGGCAGTTTTCAGGTACTCTTTTCACTATATCGCCGAAGTTAAGATAATGTAGTAGTGTGCTATAGACGCCATACCTACTTAAATTGGCGAAGCAGATTGACAGTTGCATTAGTTTTAAATACATAATGGATGTTTCTATTATTCAGCAATATTGAAGATATATAAGTATTATGGTTTCTTCTGAAAATCTTGTTTCTAATGATGTAGGTGTTAACGTCATATAAATGGTATATTAACTTCTAAATTACCTTTATGTGGTCCTTAAACAGTAACTTTATAAAAGTGTCCATAACTACTGCGGTTTGGAGGTCAGGATATATAAACGTCGTGTAAAGGGTATTTCAAACCTTCATAAGAATATCATAGAAGTACTATAGAACAGTTATAATGCAGTTCCTCGTAATACTCTTATGAAATGGTTGCCTAACGTGGGCATATTTAGAGTTATAACAGCTGAATAAGCTCTGTATATATGCTTATTTCACATTTTAAGGCACCATTCACCTTCCAAACATGAATTTATAGAGGTGTTTATAACTTTTATATATCAATTTTTGTTACTTGGGACTGCATTGAATGGCATTAAAGTACTACCCTAATGGCTTATAAGAAAATGTTTAACATTTGACAGCGACAACGATAGCACACACTTGGTATTTTTTTAAATTAATAATAACAAAATTATCAATATTTCATGAAGTATGCATTTCAATTAAAATACCTCTAATGCAATTGAAAAAACGAACAAAAATTACAGCCAGTGTTCAAAATTATTTCCTGCAGAATCCTTGCCATCTGCAAAACGTGTTGAGAGTGTTGTTGCGCATGCCCCGTCTGAATCATAGCTGGTATATGATAGTATGATAGTATTTCGCCAAATCTTGCGTCAACAAAAGTTTGCCAAATATTCTCTTATGTTCAGCTCTGATGCAAGATTACAATTCTAGGTTGAAATATTTTAAGATTTAGATGATCTTAAAGAACGCATTTGTGAAGCTTGTCGTAGCGTTACACCAGCTATGATTGAGACGGCCTGCACAAGAAAGCTTTCAACACGTTTTGCAGCATACTTACATCGATTCTGCAGGAAATAATTTTGAGCACTTGCTGTAATTTTTTGTTCGTTTTTTTGAATTGCATCAGAGGTAGTTCAGTTGAAATTGATACTTCATGAAATATTGATGCTTTTTGATATATTAATTCAAAAAATACCAAGTATGTGCTATCGCTGTGTTCCAAATAGAACAACACGCAATTTTCAATGACAATATACAGGGGGTATCATTTGAAAATAAAAAGTGGGGGCTGTCAAATATAAAAAAAAATGTATAAGCCATTAGGAGGGTACTTTAATGCCACTCAATGCAATTTTTTTCACACCCGGTATAGACATCATTCCGAATCTAATGAGCTATCATATACATATTTTTAGGGCAGTGCCTGCATTTATCACCGTTTTCAACTTCGTACCAAAAACCTGGAAGATGATAGAAAGACTGAAAATGGTTATAGTACCTACTTCATAGAATTATTTTCCTTATGTCCTTCGTTAACGAGCTATAGGGCTCTAAAGTCGAGAATTAAAAATGTTTTTTTTTATTTATAATGATTAAATGAATTATTGTAAATTGGTTAAATTTCAACTGTTCATAAACACTATAATTGTACACTTTTTGGAGTCATAACTAAGTCTACACTACACTTGTGAACTCAGGAACTGATGCGGTACTTTTTTGTTAAATATAGCTTTTTTCAGTTATAAATGCAACAATCAACAAGTCTACACTACACTTGTTTATGACGCCAAAAAGTGTGCAATTTATGGTTAGAAACAGATGATTATCTTACTAATTTCCAATAGGCTATATAATAATTATAAATAAAAAACAATTTTCAATTCGCAACCTCGGAGCCCTATAGCTCGTTAACAAAGGACGCAAAAAAAATTTACATAAAGTACTAGAATAATTTTTAGTCTTTCTATCATCTCCTGGTTCACTCCGTATAAGTGATTATGCATTTTTTAATTTAACATGATTTCGATAATATTTAACTCCTTGTCGAATAGTTTGGAATATTTTAGTGTTTCCATCTCTTTCGCAGCAGAACTAGTGAAACTCAAATGAGCATAAAAACATGAAAATGGTTGTTGTTGGACTACGAAATGAAATTACAATTGCTAAAACGCTTTAGTTTCGTAATAAGCTGAAAAAAAATTTATTTCGAATGTTGAAAATATGCTTCAAGCCTTAAGGGGCATCTACCAAATTCGATCTTGCACAATTATGCTTTGTATATTTTTTTGTTTCCCTACGTCCTCACGTTTAAGTTCACATAACGAAAATTTTATTAGAAATATGAAAGCTCTGCAACATGTAGGTAGCCAAGCGGATTTTGGTTCACGTACTACTCTATAAGCTTCGTCAGTACTGAACTGGGAGACCGCCGAGACCGGCGAGCGTTGTATCAACAATGGAACGGCACGCGGCTACCGAAGCAGAGACAATGTCAGTCATAGAAGGATAGAAAAGCGAGAGATGGATTTTTATCCGATATTTTAGTGGTAGCAACCGAATTTCAATAAGGAATTTTATGGTCATAAGTAATTTGAGGATTCTGAGATTTTTATATAGTATTCATAAAGCTTCAAATTAGACTTCTTATTAATTAGTTTTTCCATTTAATCCATATTTGATTGTTTACAAGGGCTCAAACTTTGCTTAATATGTGTAATTACCTCATGATTCGTATTTTTTTCAACAAAATTTGGTTAGCATTTCAAAGTTTTTATTCGATGAGAACTCTAAGTTCAACATTAATCTACATGATATATTTTTTTCTTAATTTTCAATACATCCATTACCTCAAAATTCTTTGCCAAAAATACTTCGATATTTTGTCAAATCGCTGCCGATAGATTCCCCTTAACAAACTAAGTGATTGATTTTATTATCCCTGGTGAAGTATTATTTTCACAGGTTATTAAAACCGCATTCATTTTTATTAAAGATTCAATTTGCTTTTTGCTTTAATTTTTGTTTATTATATAGCATTATTTTTTGTTCTGGGACTGCTCCAGTTTCCAGACTATTATTTTACCCAAAAAATAAGGCTATGCACGATGCAACAATGGAGGTAAGTATTATAAAGTGTAACCTTCATAATGAGAACAATAATAGACAAAGATTTGCAAGGTCCCCCGATTTAACGAGAATAAAAAGAAAAGTGAACATAAATACAGGGTGTCCCACGACGAGTTAAAACTATCCGTATATGGCAAAATACTTGTAGTAAAATCATGAAAATTCCTATGTTTCGGTTTTCGGATCCGATCTTTTCAACTAAAATATTTTCAAAAATGGCAGACTTCCGGTTGTACCGGAAGTCGACTGTAACTTTGTTATTTTAAATGGAACACCCTGTATATTAATACATTTTTAAAATCTACGTGAAATTTTAGTACACTTTTGTCTGAATACTTTTTTCGAAAAATGCATATTTTTTGATTTATAAATTTTTTTGTAAAAAATTTGACGGTTGCAGACCCTCACAAATAATTTTTTAAGAGGATACCCTTAAAGATATGAAAATGGTTTTTGTTCAGTTGATTTTAGCAAGGTCAGACCTATTTGAATCAATGTTGGAATTTTTTTTATTTTATACAGGGTGTGTATAAAAAGTGTTCAAAGTTTAACTTCTTAAATATCGAATTTCTTTATTTTTTTTAAATGGAACCACCCGGTTTTTTCCATTTTAATGCATTCAGGGGTAAAAAATAAGGTAAATTCATGTATACTTTCCTATACCTAAACCTTACCGTTATCAAGCTATTAAATGTTTTCTGTAAATTTTTAGAGATGCAGGATATCTTACTGCAAATAAAGCACATATGTTCTTGTAACAACTTTGCCATATTTACCATGTATTAAAAGCAAATTTACATACTTTTTTTGTTTCTTAGTGCTTGCATCAAAGGGTCAAAATAAAATTTACACCACACCTGAATCTCTCAAAATTTACAGAAAACATTCAATATCTGGATAACGGTAAGGTTTAGGTATAGGAAAGTTTACATGAATTTGCCTTATTTTTTACCCCTGAATTCATTAAAAGGGAAAAAATAGGGTGGTTCTATTTAAGAAAATAAAGAAATTTGATATTTATGATTAAACTTTGAACACTTTTTATACGCACCCTGTATAAAATGAAAAAATTTTCAACATAGATTCAAATACGTCTGACCTTGCTAAAAGCAACCGAACAGAAACTATTTTCATATCTTTGAGGGTATCCTCGTAAAAAAATAATTTACAAGGGACTGCAACGGTCAAATTTTTTACAAAAAAATCAATAACTCAAAAAGTATGCATTTTTCGAAAAAAGTTTTCAGACAAAACTAAACTAAACTTTTACGTAGATTTCAAAAATGTTTTAATGGGTGTTTTATTGAAAATAGCAAAGTTACAGTCGACTTCCGGTAGAACCGGAAGTCTGCCATCTTTGAAAATATTTTAGTTAAAAAGATCGTATTCGAAAACCCAAACGTAGAAATTTTCATGATTTTACTATAAGTATTTTGCCATATACAGATAGTTTTAACCCGTCGTGGGACACCCTGTATACCACAAACTACTAATGACCTCATAGAACGGATACGCATTGAGATTGCAAAAATAACTCAGGAAGAGGAAGGGTTACTTGCTCGTCTTTCTCCGGTTTACGAGACGATGAATTTATTCCTTTTATTTGGACTATACTGTATATTAAATAACAAATTGAATGTTTAAGGGTTTATGATTGCTGATAAAGAGTATCTTTAAAATCATTATAGTATTAGTTATGCATAAAATAGTTGAAGTAAACAGTGGCGACTCAAGAAACAAAAAAATGTTTAAGACACTTACATATGGAACCGTCCACGACGTAATCTCCATCCCAATGCCATTTGGACTGCGCCATTTTTACCATTAACCATCACTAAAAACCGAAATCGACCATTTCCATTTACCGACCGGCGATTGCCACCACATTTATCTCTTAGTCAAAGGCATACATCACATAGTTTCCCTATAATACTGACTCTAAGTCCACTACGTTAGAGCAACCTTGAGCCAGTACCTGTGTTTATTGAGTAACTCACCTATCTATAAAAATCGGTTGCACGTCATTCAAAATAGATTATCCCGACATCCTTGTCCTTGTAGTTCGTGAAATCTTACCACATTACCCAAACACTCTTTTAAGTAATAGAAAAATTAACAACTTTCTACAAAATTATAATTGGGAAAAGTGTGAGAATACAAATATTTCAAAGTTTAGAATTGCTAGATAAGGAACTTGAAAATGTAATTGTTCAACTTCAATCTGGTGCAGTATCCAGATTAAGATTATATCATATCAAACACTATTAAAAATTACTTAAAAAGAAATCAATATTCTTAAACAATATAATTTTGAATAGATATAATTTTGAATAGATCTAATTTTGAAGAAAACTTGCCAACCATAGTACCCCGAGTAGCCCAAGTAATCTGGGCACAAAAAGTGTCTTTAGTGAAATATAAATTTTTTTCAATAAGTTAAGTGATTAAAAATATAGAAGTTAGTTTGTATTGTGAGTTTTTGAAAATATAAAAAAAAGTTTGAAGTGATTACGTTAAAAAAAAAGATTTTGAAAAACTTTTCAATGTCCCCAAGGAAATTTCTGTGATCACATATACTATATATACGGGCATACAACGATTTAAAAATTTGTGTAACTACAAAAAAATTTCTCAACCGATGAAAAATTAAATTTATGATGAACAGTAAAATTAAAAAAAATTGGAAACACCTGAAATAATAAATTGTTGTCACATCTTCTGAGTTGTCTGGAAGATCACGTTGTACCTAGTGCGTTCTGGGTGTCTTGATATTTAAAAACTAATAATTCACTAACGAAATTTTTAGTAACTATGCTAAATTGAATAAAATCTTGAATTTGAGAAAAAAATGAGTTTCTTTCAATATTTCTTGTCAAATTGTGAAAAAAACTTTTTTAGGCAAATTGTTAATTTCGATTTTTTTACTGAAAATATGCAAATAAATGTTTTAAATTGAGTAAAAAGTTTGAGGTGTCCCAAAATAGTGATTTCTGAAGCGATTTTCCTTTTTATGTTATAGAGTTGATAACATTTATTTTTTATATCTTATTATTATCGTCTTAATATTTTTGTTTGAATTAAAAAATATCAATTTGTGTTAAATGGTTGACCTATTGACACCCAAAACGTCGCACGAGACATCCTTGGTTTTTCTCTTCCTAAATTATCCTTTCTCAGTTGTCTAGAGCAATCGGTTTTACCTAGGGAATTCTGAGTGTTATGAAATTTCAAAAATTATAATTTAACAATAAAATGGATTCTAATATGCCTGACTAAACTTTTCAAAATTTCTTTGAATCTTTATTCAACTAAGTATAGAGAAAATTAAATTCTTTCCAATTTTTTATTTTATCTTTTAATTTTTTGTATTTAATAACGTTTCAAATTAAAGAGAAAAATTCATTAAATAATTTTTCTGTACTTTTTTCATTATTATTGTTTTGATAACTTTGAAATTTGAATTAAAAATATGAAATTTTGATTATAACCTAAATGATGGACCGATTTGATCACAGAAGGTTGCAGTGGTGGAAAAGCATAACCTAAAAAGGAAGAAACACAAACAAAATCCACATAAAAATGTCCTCTTGCAGGGGTGTTTCCAATATTTAATATATTTATAAAATTATTGAAAGTCAAACAACGTATACGAAAAGATTGCAAAAACATTTCATGCACACTTTTCAAATAACAAAAATAGAAAATAAATTTACGAAAATTTAAAAATATTCAAATAAAAAATGATATATCCAAAAAAAATACAAAAACAGATAGAAATTCAAAAAAAAATATTATTAATTACTATAAAAGTTCAATGTTTAAGAGGGACATTTTTTTAAAATATAAACTATCATTATTTTCACAATTCCTTCTATTTTTGTTATTCGTCACAACATTCTCCTACCTTTAGGCATATCGCATTTCTTCAGCTGAAACGAGATCGGTGAAATCTGTAAAAAAAAAACTATATTAATTCAATATTGTTTGATAATAAAGAGCAGAAAAATATATAAAATATTAGGAAACGTATTTAACGAATGGATCAAAAAATGCTTATTGAAATGAAGGAAATTCTCAATGAAAAATTCCAGCTCCCGTCTACCACCATTATTTATTATTTTAATTCATCACTGAAAATAGGTCTCCGCCCGTCCTTTTGGACATACGCGCACATTAAATATTTTTTTGGGGTACTATATAATCGTTTATTCAAAAATTTTGAATATATGGTGCATTCCGAAAATTCCAAGGAGGTCACTGTCGTTGGAAAACATTAATTCAGCTAATTTTTCAACCAGCTAGGTAATTGTTAATTAACAGAATGTTCTTGAACTTCCTTGTTTATTGTAAACTAAAAAAGTTTACCTAAGTAATTATCTTAAAAATGTTTCGCGTCGTTGTGCCATTTTTTTTAGTTTACAGTATTCCAGCAAATTTTAACAACTGCATAACTTGAAAAATTAACTTCCCAACGCCAATAAATTCTTTAAACTGTTTAGAATACATATAATTTTTTAAATTTCTAAATTGACTATTAATACCTTAAGATTTAGTTTAATTGACCCATTTGCTTTTGACGAGGCGCATGCATATCCAAAATGACGGGTGAAGACTTGTTTGCAGCATTGAATTAAAATCATGAATAATGGACAAAGAGTTCTGGGAGTCAGGACCTTCCAATTGGAAACTTCCTAAGAATCTTTATTTCAAATTTCTCAAATGTCTTTACTTTCTCCATGAAATATTTACATAATTATTAAATGCAACATATTATATATTACCAAACCGGTATAAACAATACATAAGTTCACTCCTGATGATGTGAATGTAATTTATGAAACCTGTCGAGTAATACCTATGTTATATTTCTGTTGTGGAATTTTTATTTTCCGATTTTATTTGATAAAAACTATTCTTTTCATCAACCACCTTCATTTTCGATATTTAAGAAATCCCTTTTAAAATTATACACTAGTGCCTACATAAAACAAATTTCTAGTTGAAATTATCTAACATATTAAAAGTTTTCAAAAATATAAAAGTCATTCAACATATACCCAATAAGTATCCAATATTAAAATGTACATTTTTAAATGAAATAATCAAAATTTTACCTGAATAACAATAAAAATATTCAATATTCACTCGTCAAAAGACTAATATACTATGTAGAACATTCTTCCTTCTTTGTTATAAATTGGTAAAGCAGTTTTTTTAAGGTAATAAAAAACACTGTGTTTACTTTATTTTATTGGAGAATTAGTCAGTTCGGTAGTAAGTCGATCGGTTACAAGTAGGAATAATTTTAATTTTATACAGAGTCGGCTACGTTACATTTTAATTTAGGATTCAGATATACATAGTGGGTTTTAAATTTGAAACGACTCACAGGATTTGAATGAATTTTAATTTGTGAGAGTTTTATGATGATAAAGATGTTATGATTTTAAGGAAATAGTGTGTGATTTTGAAATGGCCATACATAAAGCCGTTCGAAAAGTTTGGCCTTCCACCCAAATCATCGGATGCAGATTTCATCTCGCCCAGGCATGGTTCCGGAAAATTAAAACTATCGGTCTAGTTGTGGAATATAACGATGCGAGCAGTGATATTGGTCGGTGGTTGCACTTGACTTTTGGTCTTACTTATTTAGATCCTAATGAAGTGGGTGATTTCGTTGCGTTGGAACTATTCGAAAATAGACCAAATGACATGAGATTGGAGAAGAACTCTGATTATCTAATCGAGAATTATGTTGATGAAGAATCTCTTTTTCCACCGACAATTTGGGCCAAAAATTCGTCTGATCTCACGCGAACAACAAACGCTTGCGAAGCTTTTCACAGAACTTTTAACGATTCATTTTACAAAGAACATCCAAATATAATAACATTTCTTGAGAAATTAAATGAATTCCAAATCGAAACTTATATCAAGTTGCAAAGTTGTCATTTGAAACATTATGTAAGAGACCCTAAAACTAGAAATCGTCAAAAATGTATTGAAAACCTTATAGAAAAATACAAAAACTCTGCAATAGATAGAACTCATTTTTCAACATGTATTTCATTTAAATGTGTAAAATTTTGAAATTCTCATTTGTGTAAAAATTATTTATATGTTCATGCCATAGAGTTGAAATTAAAACCTTTAAACTATTTTCATGTTTTGATTTTATTTCTTCTTTGAACCGAAAGCATATACCTGATTGCGGGGACGAAATTACTTGTAGGGAATTTATACCTGTCAGCCATGGGGACCAAATTACCTTTTGAAATTTCGTGACGTCATCTTTGGGGACCAAATTACCAACTCCGATAAGAAATTGATCTTAAAAATAGTTTTTCATCAAGTCTGGTGCTCTAAATAGTTTTTTGGTATTTTCTCCTCGTTACATATAAATATATGAGACGTGCTCCTGTGTGCTAAATTAGAAATAGTTAACGATAATTAAAATCGCCGATCAACAAAAAATTGGCTAGCTCTTTCGGGAACAGCATTAACAACAATTGAAAATTCAAAGAAGTAATTTCAGCTATAAAGTCGGATAATTCCATGAATTTAACGTTTAGATTCGTATCACGTTGAGACCACGAAACTTTTAGTAGATATCGACTCTTGTGGTTTTTCTTAGTAATTTTAAATCGCAATAATGCCATTCAGACATTCTCAGAAATTCTATAGGCTTGCAAAATTAGTTTTTTAATTCAAGTTCAAATAAGAAATTCTCGCAAGTCGGAATTTATAAAGCCATGTTTACATTTAAAAGATTGATAGGTTTTGGAAGATAGCTGTAGCTGTTTTCATTGTTTATAGAGAACATTTATTTCTAAAAGCAGCAATTGCAATTTTATCGGTGTGGCGCCATTTCTATTGCATGTAGTTCTAGTAAGGATTCTAGTTTCTTTTGTGTTACCAACCAATCATCAAATGATACCAATCAGCTGATTGTGATGACTGATGTTTTGTCATTTGTGATTTGATAATACTCAATGATGATTTTTTCCTTTGAGCTTTTCTCACTTTCCTATTTTCATTTTAAATAATAATAAACTTGATATTATTATGTTCCAATAAATTATTTTTTGAGGTTATTATACACTTTCTACTATTGGTTGGGTTGGCAGTAATGTTGCAATTATAGAGAATTGCATGATATCAAACAGCATGCAGGATTCATCATCTGCAATATACTGACCTTGCAAGAAATTGCTGCATTATTGCACATTGTTTTTCTGAATGTTCTAAATGACCTTCAGCGTTTACATTGTTTTGCCGAACTAATGGTACGGATTGTTAGGACAGTGCGCGGCGCAAAACTCACAGTCTGCCGAACGCTGCGTAAAGACGCTCAAATCAATGTAATGGAATTGAGTTATGTTGGATTGTTAGGACTACGCCAAGCTGAGCGCATACCAAATGTAGTTTGATTTGGACGCAAACGTTCAACAGAGCAGAATTGACTATGGGCTTGACTTGTTGGATTGTTCTAGTTTTTTTAAGTCAATTATGGCAAAATTTTCCCGCAAAATCTTCTCGTAAATAGTTCGTCGACATTATTATTTCCTTTGCAGGCTAATAAAATTTCTTCGTCTTTTTCTTCCATTGAAATTAATGCAGTGAGCAAATTCTTATTCTTGGACAGAGACATTTTTAAAGAAGTATATACAACGAACCACTAACGAACTATGTCGCCAGTCGTCAGTCGGAATATCTCCTAGCACTCCACTCTAACAAAAGCAGAAGTGAGTCGAGGTGGACAGATTCTGCCGTAAGTTTGGGTCGTGCGCCGCGCACTGTTCTAACAATCCGTACTTTAAGCGAACAGCAGGTACTCGAAGTAGAAGGATCCATCCATAATTGATGGTTTCAGCTGACGCCATACTGTGGTGGATCGTGTGGATCGTATTGTAGTGCCATCTAGCGACACTTATCGAAAGTAGGCCAGAGGTAGAGAAATAGGTAACTACTAAGGGTAATTAATGTGGCACCATCTGCATTTTAATCACTTAAAAATGTCAATGTTGCCATGTTTAAATTATAAACAAACTAGATATTTCAGTGTTAATGTGGAACACACCTTAAATATATTTGTGATATTAATAAAAGTGGAAAAGTTGTGTATTTTGTTTGTTTTAAGTTGAGAACATTATCTATTTATTGTTCGCCAATCGCCACACTTCTATTATGGAGAAAGATAAGTGAGTATCACAATACCATGGTTTCAGTTTTCCAAAAGGGCCACGCGCTGGTAACATTGTGACACTTACTTATCTTTGCCCAAAATAGAAGTGTGGCAAATAATAAATATTTGTTTTTAACTTAAAACAAATAAAGTACACACTTGTAAGAAACCTTTTTTTCTAGTATATATTATGTATAAACTTAATAATTTTAAAATGTACACGAAAACATAATATTCATAATACCACAAACATATTTAAGGTGTGCGTCTTGGTTTTTTACAGGAACTCTGAAATATCAAGTTAGTTTATAATTGAAACATGGCAACATTGACATTACTAAGTGAGTTAAAAGTAGATAGCTGTACACTAATCACAGTTTCTGATTTCCCAGTTCTCTACCTTGTACCTACTTTCAATACGTGCCGCTAGATAGCACTACAATCGATCCACCGTAATATGGCGTCATATAAAACCATCAATTGCAAATATTTAATACAATTATTGCTTACTGCAGTTTTTAAATGTACAATTGCAACGCAATATAGAGGAAATTAACTAAAAATAATGTTATTTAATATTTAACAGCGGATGCGATTATATTTATCTGTCAGAACTGTCAAACATGGAAAGTATCAGCTAATGTTAGTGCTAAAAAGTGTTGTGTGACACCGGGCGCAATCTGACCAATCAAAGGTCTACAGAATTGCCAGCTTAAATTCAAATCGCTTCTCCTGGTCATTGAATAAGTTATAGGGATAAGTTTTATATCAATCCAGTTTCACTTGGAGGAGTGTCTGTATTTTTTAATATTCTTTAAAACGAATTATTTTTCTATATCCTCTGTTTTCAAATGTTCACAACCGTGCAATTTAAGATTAAAAAGCAGTTTCAACACCAGTCTCGGTACAGCCAAAGACGATCACAAATAAATTCTATAAATTACCCTTCTTATCGGTCGTAATTTCAGCGAGACGTTCTACAAACTTGAAAATCCTTCGTAAATTTCTCTGTAAAGCGCAATACTCTTTACAGTTTTAATAAAAATAAAGTGTTTGAATTTCGATTACGGCCAAATTGCCGGATGCCTTCGTTATTGTATTTTTTACGAGGCATCTTCTTAGATTAGGGACTGTGTTTGGTTCCCTTGGGATGGGAAGTCTAAAAAATTCACGCAATCTAATATTATACCTCATATTTGCATATCTGCTACTTCGGGTTGGATCTTAAATACTTATCAAAGTTTTCGCCTTTGTCGATTTATGTTCGAGACATTTTTTGTCCCTTTGTATCGTGATGCATATCATCGTCATGCTCGCGTTATTATAGGTTTCAGCTCATAACTATATACGTATCATCCGTTCCGATCTTTTATCCATTTCTCCATGGTATTGCTCTTTGTATATTTCTTTTAATCAAAATTGTACAACATATAATTTCGTTCCAAAAAAAATGGACAAGATAAAATAAATAACGTTTCATTTCCAATGTATAGGTATACGAATCATTGTTTATTAAATCAGAATTGGTTGAATATTATACTCATTTTATACCCATATTGGGGACAATCATTTTAGTAAGTCTAGTTACTATTGTCCCTACACTACCTACTGATTTACAGCAGCTTAAACAATAAAAAAACGACTTTCAGCTCCTGCTTAACAGGTAGGCCAGGATAAAAAAAATTAAATTTGTCCATGGCTTATTCTCGAAAAATAGCTATGGTTTATTTACGATAAAAAGACGATGACGTTGCAAAACAAAATATTGTGATGTTGCCAAGCTGTAGTTTTTTCCTTTACTTAACGAAAACTATAGAAAAGTCAATCTGATGTTAGATTGACAGTTCTTCTTTTTCATTGTTCCGTTCCTCGTAGGGCGTAAGTCAAAAATATTTATTTAAAAATAAAAGGCTTGTATGATAGGCTTGATTAATTTAATATAAATATGTATTCATGATAAACTATGGATAAGACAGGAAACAGTAACCAATCATTCTATATTCGAATTAACATTCAATTATTTTACATAGAAGAGGGTTAAATGACGAACTGTAGGTCCTTATACCTTATTCTGTGCTCTATAGAACCATCTTCAAGAACACTGTAAGGGTTTACGCTAAAAGGAATCAAGCATCTTCATGCAAATTTAAACATTGTTTCTTCATACAATATCTATTATATTTATTATGATAAAAATAGAATGAAAATTAAAATATCGACTTCAATAGCTGGCCACGTGTAGGTGTGCTATTAGACTTTTTATATATAGCTGTGATAATCCACCAAAGCAATTTGAAATATCCATTACAATTTTGGCAGGTTCTCCCAAGTTCACTGAAAGTTTTCTTAAAGTTTTCAAGGTTATGTGTTCCTCTGAAAAAATATTGTGTTAGTTAATTGTGAATAAAATAATTCAATATACTCACTGTTTCCATACATTTCGTATATAACATTTCGGAAAGCATTTTGATCAAAGTTATCAATTTCAACAGTAGGTTTTATGCGTTGTCTCTTTTTAGGTGGGCTTTTAGGCTGTTTATCTCTAATATTCTTGGCGGAAATACGGTTAACAGTGGTAACGCTAAGTTATAAAGCTTCTGCAACTCTCTATAATATAATTACTTCAATTTATGAATGAATAATATATCAAGTTTCATTAACCTAACCTAACATTAAAAACCTTCAACCACTTACATTTAAATATGTAAGAATAATATTAATAATAAATACAAATAGCGAATACTATTACTTACGTCTCTTACAGCAGTAAGCGGGCCCCCATTTCGGCATTCTCGTTCAAAATAGCTCAACAAAGATGTTACCATCTCTTGACATTTACTGTTCACCTACTTCGGCATTTTATTAACTACACACTGCAGATTTGCCTAGATAATTAGTAATGAAAATAACTGATTTTTTAATGTTGAAGAAGCAATGAATTTAAAAGCACCAAAAAAACTTGTAAACATTAGACGATGATCGAATGTCAATAAACGTCAAAACATGCTGGGGAATTTTACCAGTTCATCTGACAACGTCTAGAAGTTTTGCCAACCCGTTGGCTGTAAATTGCCCTGGCTGTTGAGGATAAGTTGTATTCATGGTTGTTAAATTAGTTATTATTCTGATAAGCAGGAAAGTAACTAAAAATGACGTCATCGTCCTTTTATCGTAAATAAACCATACAATCTTGCACCTTTTTATGTATAATATAATTGATTTGGGCATTTGTCAGATGTGTGACAATTTCGCTAGTATATAACCTTATTTTTACATGCTTCATATTAGCTTCACTTGTATGTACGTTTGTATGTTTGTAACGCAACCTTTAAACTTGATTTTCACTCCCCTCAAATCCTTAGATTAATTTGAAATTTTGTACACCGATGACAATACAATATAATGATAAAAAATACAATCTAGTCATAATAATTATTTATGTACCAAGGCGGTAAAGTGATTCTTTATCGGACGAGTCTGAAATTATGAGGCGAGCGAGGCGAATAACAGGCGAGTTCGATAAAGACACTTTACTGACGTTGTGTATACAAAATTTTATCGCTAACTGCTCAGAATATAAAAAACTGAGGTATATTTCATTTCATTTTATTATGACAAAGTAAACACACAGAAAATATAGAACAAATCTACTTATTATTTGTTATATTTAAATTGAAAAACTATTATCGAGCCGTAATAGGGAGTAGCGTGACACTGACAGATAATGATTTTCGAGTAATATCAAAGTCAAAATATTTTACCTGCCGCAAGATAAAGTACTTTATTTTACGATACAATAAACTGTTTGTTCACTTCCGGAAATCAATCTGATAATTGTCGGCTTTACTGACACTTCGCGATAAAATATATTTATAACGCAGCCTTTAAACTCACATTTTAAACGCTCAGATTAATTGGAAATTATAGCCTGATCCAGCAATCCCACAATATGGTTCCAGCAAGATGGAGCACTGCCCCATTACCTGAACCAGGTTTGTCCAAATCGGTGAGTAGGGAGGAGTAGATCGATAGAATGACCAGCACAATCTCCTGATCTGACGCCATTAGACTACTCTTTATGGAGAGGAGATGTCAAAAGTATTGTATATATACTGAACCCCTCACCTTAGATGACTTGAAAAGACGAATCACGCTTGTGAATAGATCAGTCATGCCTGAGATGTTGAATAACTTTAGAAGACATTTCTATACCAGATTAGCATTTTGAACATTTCCTACATTGACATTCAATTTTTTTTTTTTTTTTTTTTAATTATTAAGAAGTAATCAGTATTATCTATTAGGTTTTTAGTCTGATGTAAGGAATATGTGAAATAAAATATTTTTTCACCACTAGCTGCGAAGTTGACAATTATCACTTCTTCTAGCCAACTGAGGAGTAGAATTTCTCTATTAGTGGTTACTAATATTTCTATTATTAACCTAGGTCAATAATGGACCAATTCAAATATTTTGAGAATCCAGGGAAAGTAGTTCAACAAAAACTTGTGCAACCTAATTTTGTATACCTAGGAGATTGTCTTTAACATATTTGCTGTTTGAAATTACCTATCAAGATACAATTATTTGAATAAAAATACCATTAGTTTAAAATTCGCGCTCAACCAAAAATGACTGATGACATAACGAGTACGTTCATAATATATCGAAAACTGACAGTGTACTTGCCAGTCAGACGACAGGGTAAACGCTTCTTGTGATGCGTTTATGAATTATTTCTAATTTTTGTCCTCAATTTGGCTAGTAGTGAAAAAAATTTTGTATACAGATTGGTGTTGAAGACATTCATAAGCCTCGCACCTTCGCTCCGGGAAAGCCCCTCGCGAATTAATTTTTGTGCTCGGTCAACAATAATAGTCTTCACTACCTTTTTTTTTTCTAAGGAGCCGTCGTCCCTTCGCCGGTACCACCTCAGCCTCCTGGGCTTATTGTGGATACTCCTAGTGTTCTAACTACAACCTATTCAGCCATTCCGTTCTCTGTATTAGCTCATACAGGTTCTTTGCTGGTTGGTTGTAGAAGTCTTCTGGAGTCATTTGGGGTCTACCATACAGTTTCTGCCTTCTGTGGTCCAGTTGGTCTCCGTTGTACAGCCCTATTTTGTTTAGGTGCTCATTTGTGGGAAACAGGTGTATAATATACTATTTTTTTAATGCTAATTTTTGTATAATAATAAATCTGAAAAATATGATAATACTTAATCTTTCCGAAACAGTTGAAGATATGTATAGAACATTGTACTTGAATCATGTTTAGAAGAATCCAAAAAATGAATAATATACAGGGGGCTGCATTTGAAATAAAAAGTGAGTATTTACAACTGTCACGTGACACACTCTATATAGGTATATATTTAAAAAAATGCACATTTAAAAATACAAATCGACGTATACAAGCGTCTTTGCCAAGACGCCCTCATTTATTCGTTATCGAATTGATTTCATTCGGCTGTTCCACACTGTATAATATATATTCCATTAAATTTATTGTAGAACTTACAATTTTTCTTTATATTATTAATTACTCTAATGTAATAACCTTGAGAAACTGTAAATAGGAAAATGTAATTATATGTTCGCAAATAATCTCCACACATCTTACTAACAAAATATTGGCATAGAGACATGTCATAACTAACATTTCCTATTTTGTCTCATCTTTAGATTGAAATAATTTAATAGTGAGTATCAATTAAGGTGAATTATTAATATACCATTAAGATTAATTTACCGTTCGGATGGTTATTCAAATATTTGCAACAAGCTGAACTACCAGTAACATATATAGATATTGTGTTACTGTCAATACAAATAAGGGGATCTCATTAGGCCCAAAGCTGTAATCAGATGATTCTAACACAAATAAACAATTATTTACTACGTTGTTACACATTTACCAAGTCTAATTGAAATTGTGTTGCTGTAAAACAATAAAACACGTATTAATAGTTTTCTTATGATTCAACAATAGTTAAAGCACAGATAAACAATATGACTGTTTTGTTTATTTTTAAAGTTACCATGTTTCGTAATTAATAAGACACAATAAGTGTGCTGCATCATAATTATTACTTGTCCAACTATGTTGTATAATACTGTTAATGCTTCAAAAAAATATAGGATGACCATAAAAAATACTAAAACAAAGGTAATTGAGATAAGCAGAGACAATAAAAGAATAAATTTATAAATAAATTGAGCAACAGTTTTCAAGTTATGCAGAGCATTGACTATGACACTGAAAACAAACGTACATTTGTGTGTGTGTCTTATTTGCATAAATGAAACCGCAACACGAAAACTCACGCCAACGAAACACCACTAGCAGCCGACGTTTTTAATTCAATCATCAGGGTTGGTGCAACGATATAAACCGTAGTATTCCATTTCATATCCAATTCGAAAAATAATTTCAATTTTAAAAAGGACCACGTATTGCAGACAACGCCAATCTGGATTGAATCGTTTCAATTTCCAACGGCATTACTTTTAAATTCGGACTAATTGACAATGATACTCCATACAACTAGGGGAATAGATTGAAAATTAATCCTCTATTTATTTTACTACTGGAATAATTTAATTGCTAAATAATATTCGGATAATATTAGTTTTGATATAATATAATCACTGATTGTGTTAATAGGTATGCGATGATTGAATAATATTGCTAAAATATACATGAAATTTCTACTTTTAAGTATAATAAGTTTCACGCTAAATGGTATTGGCTTATCAACTGCAATGATCTACCTGGTTCAATCTCATTGTGTAGAGAATCATCAAATAATAGATGTGCTACAGGGTCGAACTTAAGAAATTTGAATTACATTTTGCATATTATAGGAGATATACATACAAGTAATTTATTTAAATGTACACTTCTATTCTATATTTATTCAGTGTCTTTCATATAATTGTGATGCGAAGGACAATTCCTTATATTTCCAGTAGCTTAAATTTATTCTTAATCAATCAATGCCTGCCGAGGATTGTTACTTTACGCTCTAAAGCAAAAAAGGAATCTTTTCGCCAGCTAATCTCACCGATTTCGAAAAAATAAGCGAGCCAAAAATATTCCTCTTTTGCTTTAGGGCGTGGAGTAACAGTCCTCAGTATTTGTCGAATATTTCACTTGAATATAGGTAGGTAGTAATTAGTCATTTAAGCCTGACTGTAGAAAAAAGTATGTGTGTTTTTCGAGCGTGAATTAAATTTGCCGCTTTCAAAAGATCGCCGCACTCCTCTCTGTGTCTCGCGGCATCATTCTTGCTAAAGCGGCAATCTGTTATTTTATGCTTTAAAGTAAAGTGTTTTTGTTTTTCTTTTTGGTTCCGATATAAAAACATGGTGACCAATTTACCTATAGGGATTAAATCAACCCTTAAATTCCGGCGACCAATTTACATGTCGGATTAGCGGGGCAAGTAATCTTGGTGACGAGTTTAGACTCAGTTTCACGTAAGAAGAAGCCACTTGAAGTTGCAGTCGTATGCGCGAACTTGTTGCCAAAACCAGCGCCATCCTGTGAAATTGATATTCGACTTCAAATCAGTAGCATAACGTTTATACATTTTGTAGGTTAACAAAAAATAACAATATTAAAAATTTATATATCTACTGTATAGTATAAATAAAACTTATTTGGGAATGATTTCAAGCTTCTCGAGATAGTTGCACATACAATAGACACTGGTATATGATTTATATCTTTATATTATCATTTGTTAAGAAAACAGGTAG
>CAJUYG010000669.1:110179-120208 GCA_910591675.1 Galerucella calmariensis | reverse complement strand
CCACCAACTAGTTAAAATAGGAGGGCAATGAGCAGTCGGGAACTCTCGGGAATAAGCTTACGCCCCCTAAGGTGAAACAAAGTGATGATTGTGCACAATTATTCTTCCTCTCTCTTTCATATATCCTTGTCGTACTTGTGTAATTAGTACGTAGGTTCCAAAGCAGATTTCGCATGCTGTATATATTCATTGACAGTTGTCGAATTGTGACATTCCTTACGACAAAAACTCAAAGTAATAACTAGATATATTAAGATTGTTAAATATTTTTGCAATGGTATAAGTTACGCCTATTAATTGAAAATATATTTTCTATTGTCATTGAACAGAAAGATTATGGTCTAAGGCTTTGAGCTTCATCCTACACCTGTTAAACAAGCTACCTATTATGTTACTAGTTTCACTTTTATTACATATTTCACTAGTTATTATTACATATTTCACCAGTTTCACTGTTATTTTGAGATTATTATGACTGATCAAACGGATTTTTCATCTACAAAATCATTTTCATGTCCTAACCTCACTTTACCTCACACGTGAACCGCGAACTGTCAAATGCTATCAAATGTTTTGGTACGGGTTTTAAAATGGCGCCCTCTACCATGATCAGAAATTGGATTACATGGAATTTGATCTCCCTATATAGTCTCCATGGGTACTATGTTCAAATCTAAAATTACATCTTCTCTGCTGTTTTTAATTTTTTAATTGTTGAAGTATATCCGAAAGGGTGAAAAACCATACCAGTATTTTCATAGATGTAATTACACTAGAACATCTGAATGCAGGTAATTACCTTTCAGCAACCAGCAATTGTAACTCATACAACTGATTTTAATTGCACATGCATATGTACAATTAACAGAAATGTGAACACCAATTTTTTATTTTCATTTATCATTTTCTGGATAGGTAATGTTAAAAATGGATTGACCATTGTAGGGTTGCGTAAAACAAATCCCTGAGTATATTTGACAGAACTGATTGATTGCGAGGGAATTCAGAATGAAGTCCTATAAACGAAGCATATTAAATTGCTAAAAATTGAAAACTTATTAAATGCAATTTGAGATTCTACCCTCAGCGAGCTGGACGGGTCGGTTCATTTTAATGAAGTTAAGGGCCACCAGACCAGGAATTAATTCCAAAATTTTCCATCTAATATATGATTGCGTTCGTTTTTTGTAAACTATCCCTAATTATAGCTAATCTCATTTGGGACTTGGCTTGTCCTAATTAATCATTAGTCTTATTGATTGCAAATTATTATAGAGTGTCCGATCTGCTCAATCCACTGAACTTACAGAAAATAAGTAGGTACTTTTTGCAGTCTGGGTTGAGTTGTCTACCGAAACGGATGTTATTACATGTTTTCGCAAGAGACATTTCGAGTTGTCTCCCATTCAATTTTTAAAATCCAAAAATTAATGAAAAATAAGACAAACAACGTGAAGAACTTTCCAAAAACAAGTTATACCATATTTTTTTTCTGTAGGAACAAAGTACCTCATTACTTATTCAATATTACTATAAATATAGGGTGAGTCTTTATTTTTTCCTTTGTGGAATAGTGCGATAAAACAGGTCGGTTTTACCAAAATGAAATCCACACGTCCACACAATGGTTAAGAATTCATCAATATGTTAAGACGGTGGCCAGTGTCGTGCAGCCATTTTTTTCGAGTAGGGATGGTTCTTTCATTTTTTTTATTATGTTACATAATTTTGTATTAGGATAAATGTATAGATTCAATTTTAATTTTTTCTTTCAGATAAAAGTATAAAAGTATAGGCTGAAGTAAGGTTGGTGGCTATTTAATAAATTACAGAGAAGAATCCTAAAAATTTAGAAGTATAAGAAGCCAAAGGTGAAGATTATTTAAAAATAGTCACAAACAAATACTCTTCATTTTGCTTCATTAAAAAGAAGCAGCACACAAAATTGTTAAAAATTAAGAAGTGCAATGATTAAAATTATAACTAAAATTTGTTTTTATATACTCACAATAGATGTAGATTCCAAAAAAAATATGACTCATTTAATATTTTAGAAATGGTTTTGACATTGCATAATTCAAGTACATATCTACATATATTTATAGCTACCTGGAATACTTTGTGACCGTATAGTTGTCAAAACTTTCATTGTTGAGCAGTACCTAGTTAATTAATACCTAATACCACAGTGAAAATTCGGCTCTTAATACTGCAATGATCACTTAATAGCTTTATTCGGGTTCATTCAAGTCGAAATTGGCTTGTTCTATGGCGTGCCGTTTTGGTATTTAATAACATCGTTTTAAAAGAGGAAAAAAATATATATCTCTTCTCTCAAACATTTTTATCTCGTAATTATTCTGTTGAAGAATTAAAATTATGTTTTTCATAATAATAATACGGGAATTTCTATTATGAAAAACATAATATAAATTGCCGATTTAAAATTATGAAATACATAATAAAAATTCATGAATTAAAATTATGAAAAACATAATAGAAATTCAATTTCCATTATGTATTGAGGTTGCCTATACTAATCTAATGCAAGTACCTGAAATCGTATAGTAAATGCATTACTGCAGAATAGGCAACCTCAATACATAATGTAAATTGAATTTCTATTATGTTTTCAATAATTTTAATTCTTGAATTTCTATTATGTTTTTCATAATTTTAAATCGGTAATTTCTATTATGTTTTTCATAATGGAAATTCGTGTATTATTATTATGAAAAACATAATGGAAATTCAACAATTAAAATTATTGAAAACATAATGGAAATTGAAGAAAAAAAATTATGAAAAACATAATACAAATCCGTTTTGTATTATTTATTCAATCATTTTTATTCTTGAATTTGTATAATGTTTTTCATAATTTTAATTCTTGAATTTCTATGATGCTTTTCATAATTTTAATACTTGAATTCCAATTATGATTCTAATAATAATAATACACGTATTTCAATTATGAAAAACATAATAGAAATTACCGATTTAAAATTATGGAAAACATAATAGAAATTCAAGAATTAAAATTATTGAAAACATAATAGAAATTCAATTTACATTATGTATTGAGGTTGCCTATTCTACAGTAATGCATTTACTATACGATTTCAGGTACTTGCATTAGATTAGTATAGGCAACCTCAATACATAATGGAAATTGAATTTCTATTATGTTTTTTATAATTTTAATTCATGAATTTTTATTATGTATTTCATAATTTTAAATCGGCACTTTATATTATGTTTTTCATAATGGAAATTCCTGTATTATTATTATGAAAAACATAATTTTAATTCATTAACAGAATAATTACAAAATAAAAATGTTCGAAAGAAGAGATATTTTTGTTTTTGTTTTTAAAACGATGTTATTAAATACCAAAACGGCACGCCATATTGTTCGGATTTTAACAGGATGGTTCTGACACCCGCAGTTTGGCGTTCGGGTTTATTTTAGAGCAGTTCTTGGACGGTTCGAGAACCGTCTAAGCCAGTCCCCAGTTTTTTACGCAAGCTCAAATCATTTGAAAAAATGAGAAAGGTGGGAGCTATTTTGAAAATTCGCAGAGGTTTGTTTATAGTGTGTTGTTTTTTTTGGATTTTTACTTTTTAAATTTAATATTTACCAAATGGATGCTAATGATTTTATGGAAATATTTGAACATAGTTCATCATCATCAAGTGAAGACGATGTTCTTCTTGATGTGATCAATAATCTTATAATACCGGAAGTCTTACAGGTTCATAATATGAAGAGTTATCATCAATTGTCAATTTATTTGGGTTAGTCAGTTCTATAGACAATGCGGGATGTTCGGGTTTTTTCAAACTTTGATCAATTTTAAACGGTTCGAAAATAGTTCTTAGGACTTTATAAAGTCCGCAACTAGTTCTGCGCAATTCCAGATTGGTTTACGGACTGTCCAGAAACAAAAACCCGAATAAAGCTATAATATGATACTTGTATAACTTTGGCACTATTAAGTAAACCCGATCAATGAAACCATTCAGGTCTTTACCGAAAAATGTAAGGCCAATGATTTATTGTCCCTTTATGGCTATCAACCGTTTCTTATCTAGTGTAATTGAGAGGGCAAGGAATATTACACGTTAACAAATCAATGTGAAAATGTGGAGATATAATGGTAGTAGCATTTGTTATTTGTTCAATATTTAGACTTTTAGTTTCTCCATTTCTCTATAGGATACAACTCGACCCTAACAAAAATCTACCTGCCGGTTTTCGGAGACAACTCGACATTTGTGATTCATCATTCAATCAATAAATTATTATTTAAATAATATAAACATTTAGTTTGTTCCATTTTAAAACAATATTTTAAATTTAAGAAACATTTTTAGGAGAACCAGATGCTCTGTCTATATTCCTAATCACTGTCCATTGTATTTCAGCCCCTGCCAGATTTTGCTTTTATTTCATCACTAACATCTTTGACAAAGGGTATTTCCTTTGATATGTCAATTATGTAAATGAGGGACAAACTTTCTTTGGGGATCATTCCGAAGTTGTCTGAAGGATCGTCTAGAAGTCACGATCGCCTTTATTTCCTGTAACATATTTGATCCTAAAAGCTGGCATGATTTAACATATTCCTAACTGAGTTGTTAACATAAATTTGGCATATTTTATAGAAAAAAATTAAATATTTATAACGGAGATCGATACGATAATGCCTTTTTCATAGTATTAATGTAATGAAATATTTATGATGATGCTGAGAAAAATCAGTTAATATTTTTTTGGATTGTCACAGGTATACCTGGTAATTAATCTAATGCAAGAATTTAATTATTTTTCTGACAAAATACATTGGAAGATAATGATATTTTACATCAACACAAGGATTATTTACATCAATACGAGGATTACTTACATCAAATCAATCACCTAGAGGACATAAGTTAATAATGCAACGGCTCGAAGATCATTACTATAGACATCAATGAATGTATTAATATAATACCCAAACTTATTAAATAATACAAATCATAATCTCATGACCAAAAATACGTTGGGCCAACGTCCAAATACATTAATATGACGTGCTGTTGTCTCCCACCACTTAAATACTTGTTCAATTACAGCTAAATTTACGAGTAAAGATGCCATTGCGACATTTTTGCTAGTTCTTATGAATTAACTGTACATGAACATGAAGTGACAAAAAATGCATGATGCAAATCTAGGTACTTAAAACTAGTGAATAAATCTTATTCAGTAATTGTTAAATATAAAACAAAAACTTTAGAATACATCAAAAGACGAACAGCAAAACTTTCCTGCTATAAATCATAAACTACAATATAATTTTATTTTAGTTCCAGAATAAGAAGTTGAGGGAAAAATTGGATCTCCAAAAATTTCACAATTTAACTTCAGAAGAAATTAATGATGACTGGAAAGCATGCAGCCAACACAGATTGCCGATTGGAAGAAATTGAATCTTAAGACACAGCAACTGTAGTAAAATGTCCTTTTTATTAATAAACCTTCGGGATTTATATTGGTGAGACGAACTAATTTCTACTTTAAGTTCATTCTTTATTGTATTTCCAGTTTATGAGAATTCCTATGGTTTGGTGAGTGGCTGGGAACTAAACTGAGAAAAAATACTAGTTCCTATCCAATTATCCAATGGACATGTAAAGAACAATTATTAGGGGTTAATTTCTTGAAATTCATGTTATGTAACTTTTTAGATTTAAAATAAAGCGAGAAGTTAACGATTATTCATCTTTAATTTATTCCGTCCCTTAGGCCTACTATTAATGCTCATTTGCGTTATGACAATGCTCACAGATTATTAATTAGTTGATATTTCCTAGACATAGAATCAATGTACTAGCTCATTAATCCATCATTAATAACAATATTTTATATGAAACATTCCTGATTGATATCAATTTCCACTAAGCATTAATATTACGTCCTCGTACATTGGATAATAATTTAAAAGCATCATAGCGAAATTAATGTAAAAAATAATTGTGTTATTATTACGTACGTTTTTCGTTGTGTGTATTGAAATTGGACGTTTCTTTCATTTCTCAAATCTTTTCTTGAGCGTATTTATTTTTCTTATCGACTCTGCCATAGATTTATTATTATTATTATTATTTTTTATTCAAATTAACCTGTCTCGACTTCTGAGGCCATTGACACAGTTACAGTATTTCATATATTCTATATGTAAAACAGTTATGATTTTCGATACATTTTAGATGGAACAGGTTAGATATGGTTTATTGGATCTATGTCCTTTAGGTAGGATAGCATTGTATTTACTTCACTAAATTTCAAGATATCATTGAGTGGTTCTTTTATATTGTGTTTCTGCTAGTAGATTTGGTAGCGTTGGCATTCCACTAAGATGTGTTTAACTGTTAGATGAACAGAACCTATCTGGCACAGGGGGGCGGTCTTCTTTCGTCATCAAGTATCCATGGGTATAGAGTGTATGTCCAATGCGCAATCTTATAATTGCTTTTTCTTTTCTGGAGAGTGTAAAGTAATATGGTGATATTTTAGAATAGATTGTATTTAATGAAGGCTGGAGTGTGCTGTGTCCCTGTATCATTGCCATGAGTCTCTGAGATGTTATTTGAACAGAGATTTTAGGTTGTCATGGATGTGTAAGTTTGTTTTTTGGGTTTCGGTTGTAGCCAGCTTAGCAGCGTTGTCAGCTGTTTCATTCCCAGTGACTCCAATATGTGAAGGGGTCCAAATTGTCGTGATCGTAGAGTTTTGAGAAAATAATGTATCGTAACTTTGGTAGATTTCCTGTATTAGAGGGTTTTTTGAGTTGGCTTTCCTAATTTCTTGGATTGAGGAAAGAGAGATTACTTATTAGATTTGTATCCGACATATTTGGATTGTTTTTTTGGAAATTCATCTCCGATAAGTTGACACTATATTATCTTGTCCGAAGATTGAAGAGAACCAAACGACCTGAGCTTGGGTGGTGTTTTGTTGGAACAAAGTACAAAGTGATGTGTTGTAGGTGTAGGTATCGTTTTCTTTTAGGTGAAATTTGGTTCATATAACAAAAAAGTTCAGGTTCTTATTGTATTTTATTGGGCAATATTTTTTTGCATTTATAAAAAAATCGGACAACCTTTATTCTTGATATTTGTGATTTTAATGGTTTACGCGACGCGTCGGCATGTGCAACCAAAGAAATAACAGTCGTAAATTAAAGCATAATCTTGAAAATATAACGTCGACGTCGTCATTTCGAAATATCATAAAGATCTTCAATTTAACATGCCTGTATTTTGTAGTGCATTTTTATTAGTCAGTATTCAATAAAACACACTTTAAACGACTTCAATCATTCAAAAAGGGAATAAGTTTCTTTGTTTTGGGTTTGAAGCTCTAAAGCAATATGTTATTGCTGTAGGATTCTATAAAAGCAGGTTTACAGTCATATTTTATTGATATTATTTCTGGAATAAGTAACACTCGTATTAAATTAGATTGTTTTTCTTATCGGATATCCGAAGGGAGAAGAATTTATGTTTTATCTGGACAAGCTTGTCATGTACAGTATGTCCTAAATTGCGCACACTTTTTTCAATTTAAAATTAATTATCTAAAATTAATAACTAAAGAAATCTGATATTGCTTGCAATAAACATGTCTTTTTCAATGGGGTGTTCAAATAAAAAAAGATTATTTTGATGCATTACAGATAGTTAATTCTACTAGCGTCTAGCCGGTGACATAGCATGGCTCCCGAAGATGAACGATAGGCGCCAACGTTGTCAAATTTAGTAGTAACATAACAATATTGAAGTAAATATGTAAATATCAGAAAATGGGAAATAGAAAACTAAAAAAAAAACAAGAAAACCCATTCCCAAGCCCGGTTGATCAAAGTGTAACTATGTATAAGAATATCAAAAAATAAGAAATAGAAAACTAAAAAAAAACAAGAAAACCCAGGCCCAAACCCGGTTGATCAAAGTGTAACTGTGTATAAAAAATCAGAAAATAAATAAAAAACAAAAAAAAACCAGGTCCTAACCGGGTTTCGAACCTACGACCTCTGGGCTGTAAGCTCAGTATCCTATCAATTGGGCTTATCTGCTTACATTCAATAACATCGAATAGAAGGTTAAAGGCTGCTTGGACGCATGCGCACCTCAACTACTAAATTGGGGGAGTACCTAGATTCAATAAATTAAATTTGACAACGTTGGAGCCGAATCGAAGAAGAAGTTTAGGCTGGAATGACAGCAAGCTATTTGCATTTTTTTGTGGTTTCACTTTGGTTTATAATTTCATTTGTGATTAGTTGGTGTGCTTTGTATAATTATAATTATTTCCCCTAATTATGTCTTTTACTTATATTAAAATTATCTTTACAACAAATATAGTTTGTTGAAGTTTTTAAAAAAGGCTCTAACATCTCAAAACCAACTTTTTCTTTTTTCTTCTGTGTTCTGCATAGTGAATTTTTATTCGGCATTATTCATGTATCATAATAATATATCTAAATCTATTATCATTTATGAAATTCTCAAGCAAATAACAAACAAAAACTGAAAGTAATGCATACATTTAACAAATAAACTACAATGATAGATGTCAAAATAATGTTAACCCATAATTATTTTTTTGTCTTCATCAATTTAGAGCCTAGAACAACAAACTAACACTATTAACAACTTCATATTTACACTAGTGACGTATTTGCAGTATGAGTTGCATAAGTACAGGACATTTTGATTTCCATTTTATTATTTTAACGTCTCAACACAAATGTTTTGACCCAGTACCTTCGAGATCACGGAAACTATCCGTCCGATTGCTCTCAAATTTTTACTGAATATTCTTAGATACATTATCTACAATGTTACGTAAGATTTTTTTTGATGACTCAATTAGATCTGGAATGATTAATTTTTTGTAATAGAATTATATTCGACACTTATTTTAGTTTTCATTAAAATATATTGTTATATTACTGTCAGTAAATAAACGAAAAAGATTTACTTACTACAATTTTAGAGACGTCCCATATAAATAACTGAAGCGCAAGGGAATGTAAAATTGCATTTCTTATCGGCCACTAAAATTTAAAGGCAAAACTTCTTCTTGGCGTAAAGGAGTCATGAAGCGTACAAAATTGGTTTTGTAGTAAGTGCGAACGACAAGTTACTGCTGGATCGTCCAGATATATCCTTGTCCAGATATATCCCTGTCACCCTTCAAATGTCATTATAATAGAGGCTCCCTATTGAATGGTCAACAGACCTAAGAAAATAATAAAAGGGCGACTCTTGTCTTCCTTTTCACAACGACAATTCAATTTTTTCGGTGATAGATCTTTACATAATGTGATATTGATATGATGCGTATAGAATTTTTTTTATATTGTGATTTAACACATTTTGGAATTCAGGTCCATTCAGTGCTCTCCTTGGTCGATCGGAATTTTAAATTTGATCCTCCCTTTTTGTAGTGTTAGTTCTGGCGGTGACAACTTTAGGAATATGTGGATAAGAATTTCACAGCTAATTTGTCTGCCATTGACAATCGAAAGATTTAGATTGTCAAGATGAATAAAAAAGTGGTGATCGACGCCCTGAAAGGGTGAAGATCGACTTAAAGTACTTTTAATATAGAAATATAAAATAAACACGTATTAATTCTTATATGCAGAATAATAATAATATATAATAATGTTATGTGTAATCTTTTAACAAGCCTATGTATTCACTGTGTACATAAAGTAACGTAACTTGCTTATATTTCGATTTCCGTTGGGTTTAAAAAAAAAATTGAATGAAAGCTTTTTCAAATAATATCTGCATAGGTAGATTATACGATCTGTTATTTGATGGGAAATTAACAGTTTTCTATTTCTCAGTTCATCCAGATTATCAGGTTTTGTCTTGTACACATTGTTTTCCAGATATCCCCAGAAGAAATAGTCTAAAGGCGATAAATCGGGAGATCTGGCTGGCCACTCAATTGGCCCCTTCTTC
>CAJUYG010000669.1:61838-107179 GCA_910591675.1 Galerucella calmariensis | reverse complement strand
AAAAAATAATGAATAATATACCACAAGGAACATACAGAAGATAATAAAAAATTTGTAGCAATCCGCAAAAAATATATATGTTACAGGGAAAGTCGATTATTAGTAAGAGTTGAAGTTGATTTGAAATAAATCAACACTCTTTTTCTATGAAAAGTTAACTATACCTGCTGTGATTTAGTAGGAGTTGATTCACTGGGAGATTTTCACTTGCACTTTGTTTTGACTATCTCCTTCACCTCACCATCAAGAGGCAGTTGCCATTAGTGCGATAGAGACATACATTGTGTTGCGCCTGGAGTGAGTGTGTGCTTGTTTTGATTGATATTTTTTATAATAGTGACAAACTATCCATTTACATATCTTGTTCGTTTATTGTAGAGACAAATTTACCAGTAAATTAAGTCAGTTTTGGGTTATGGTAGGTTAATATAGTTATTACATATATCTATATTTATTACAAAATTGAGACAAATTTACGTACTAGGTTGGAGTAGGGGTTAAATTAAGGTAGATGTTCACTTAATTATCAATAAATGTTCTGCTTTTTTATTTGTTGTAGACCTGTTGACGTGTTCTTTGCAAGTCTACTTGTCTACTTCTACTGCCTCCAGACAGTGGAAGTATCCTTTATCTAGATATAGTCAACTCTGACTATAGTACATGGTAATCAAATTTCAATACTTTTGGGTTTTTATGAACTTTTACTGAAAACACCAGTAATAGTCGACTTCACCTAGGGAGAGTCAACACTTACTGGAGGATCAACTTTTCCTGTAACATAGACACTTCGAACTGAAAACCTTCTCTTAGGTGGGTAAAAAATAGCTTAGAGTCCTAATTTGTATTTAGTGGAGAAATGCTAATTTCGTTAATGTGGTAGCTCAAAAGCTGATTTGAGGTAATTATTTCAATATATTTAAAATTTTTTGTATTTAAAGAAATCAAGTTTCAAAATATTCACTTAAATCTAGTCAATATATGGTTAATAAAAAAACTTAAATTTCCAGGCAAAAATAATTGAAGATATACGTTACAAGGCACCAAAAAAAATTGGTAACTGTTAAAAAATGGGGTATCATTAGAGCTGAACAAACAAGACACAAAAAAGGAAAAATTAAAGCCATTGTATAAATGCGTCAATTTGTCCCAGTCCTTTTTGTACGAGCGAAATAAGTAAAGATAGTGGCTGTTGTATAATATGACATAAAAAACGTGATAATTCCGATTCAGGAATGGAAGAGGGCTAATGCCAACGATAAATTTTCCGTCAACAACGAAACAACGATAGGCAATTGGTGTGAAATTCATTTGTTCCCCCCAAAAGTCTTAATCAATCCTCATAACACAAAGATAAAAGTTCTCGATCTAAGAGAGTTATAGTCTCGTCCGGACAAAAGTCAAACCGAGAGAAAAGCTGATTGGGTCTAAAAGAATACACTACTTTACAAAGGAGGTGAATCGAGATGACAAATGGTTGAGATTACGACGGCAGAGCGCGTTCGACAACGGCGAACGACGCCGGCCGTCGGGACTGGAAGTTATCCATCATTCAGCACGTAACACTCTTTTAGTGAGCCACCTACACCATAAATTTTCACACATTTCAATCTCGACCACCACGTCAAGAACTTTTTGTTTTGGTTTAATAACTTTGTGTGAAGTGAAACGATTTTAATCGAATAAAATATATTTACACTTGAGAAAATCTTTTATATTTCCTTGAAAATACATCACTAACAATTGATGGTTCAAGGAAAGAGTATATTTTCATTTTTAATGTGATTGATAGGAATCTTTTGAACTAAGACAAACAAAGGGTTTCAAAACTTTAACTTCCCAATAATTGTTTTTTAAACAATTCTTCGTTATATCGATTTTATCATCTCTATTATAAATATTTTCGTTCATTTTTTTGTATGGGATATTTTCATTCGAATTTTAGAAATACTATTTCGGATTATTGCTGATGACAAGGCATTAAGGTGAATTCTCGGCTTAAAATCTGTTACCGATCCCAGCTAGTCTCGTTATATTTTCACCTGTCGTTATATGTAAATTTCTACTCCTTCATTGGCATTGTCTGTGCATCTTCCTCTTTAGCATCTTTCCATTGTTTTCTCAGTCTTCCTCTCTCCTCACTTTCGATGGAGTGCTCTAGACTTTCTTTTTATCAAGTTTCTCACCATTCTACTAGCTATGGAATGTTTTTGCAGCCCATTGCTTGCTCGGGCAGTGTTTGCGGCGCGCTCTTTGATGGTTTGTGCTGGTTTTACAGTACTGGTTGGTGATGTGACACATTGACCATCTTATCTTCAGCTGGATTGCAGAGTTTCTGACTGGCTGCTGTAGTGGTGGACTAGTGAGACAATGCGAAGGAGATTTGCTGTTTTCCTAGAAATTCCTTGTAGACTTACTTTTTTCGGTTGTGTCGCTCCTGGTGTTTTGTCAGATCGGTAGCTCGAGGCAGTATAGTCAGCACTTAGCTGTTAGTGACCTATTTAAACTCCATAATAGCCATGTTTCACAATAACTTTGTCTTAAACTTCCCAGTCTGACTTTCACCGCTTTTGCAGAATGGGCACGTTCTTTATGCATACGCACTCCTCCAAATGTGGCTTAAAGGAGTTTGTAGTACAAGGTGATCCATGTTTCCGGAAAGGTTTTCCCAGTCACCAACCCAAAAATATCACATAATAACCGAAAGCTGAACTAGGACTATGTCTAAATCAACCAAAACATCACCAATTCATTCTTTATTTATGCTGCTCACTGTATATGATAGCAAACACTTCATTTTAATCATCTGGAAATTATGCATTCAATGTATTAACTCGCAATTACGTTAATAACGATAGTGCGTCCCGAAAAAACCCACAAAAGTGTGTAACCTTTATTGGCAACACTAATACTTTTCGCCCACGTGTATCACATCGGAAAAAGTGCACAATCGATAAAATAACCACAAAAAGATAAACACATCAGACACAGCCAATATTTACAGTGGACTAGGCATTAAGGCTGAAGACGTGATGAGAATAATGTGGGCATGTGTGCTCCAATCTTGTCACGACTTTCCTCTCACTAACAGAAACAATACACGCACGGATTTTGAAACGAGTGGACCTATTAGTCTAGGAGCGAGCCCCAGTGAATTGTGAACGTGTAATTCATTAATAACAGTATCGACGTTACAATTACAAGGAAGGGATTATCGGTTTCCTCATTTATATTGTATCTTATCTTTTTAATCAAAACAATATATCAATGGAAACTATGGCAATTTGGATTTTTTTCTCTTTGCGACCAATATCGGGTGATAAAGATTTCAATATAAGTGGAATTTCCAATAAAACAACAACCCTAACATAACAAGAATAAATAGAAACGGATGAGGACAGCACCGAGATTTTTGGCTTAGCGTTAAAGCATGTTTTCAAGACACATTTGGCACGTTCCACTCACTTTAAACCTTCAAAATTGACAAAATATTTTGTTGAACCAGACATTTTAAACAAAATATTTCCTAACTTTCTTGATGATCCTTTTCTTTATTTTTGAAACAAAAATACCAAAAATATGGAACGGAGCTCATATTTTAATATTCTTAACAAATGGTTATTAATTGTGTTAATTGTTCATCTACAGCACATGGTAACAGAATTTGAGCTAAGCTTAATAATACATCCTGGTTTAATTAATTGCAACTTTTACTATTTTCAAATCACATATTCATATAAATTCAAGTACAGTATAAAGATTTGTTGTCGTTCATTATCTTTTGTATATATTCTTTTCTGCCATGTACCTGACTATTCACTCTACGTGAAACAAAAAATACGCACGGATTCCTTAACTGCCGGCCATATTGTGAATTCCAGTAATTCTATATCTGGAGACGATTGAGTTACATTTTCGGGCCCGTCGAAACGGATACCAAATAAACGAAAAATGTCATTAGGCCTCTGGCATTCAATTAGATTAGGTCACACTGTCACGTTAGAAAATTTGTTGCCAGGACTACCCGGAGTCTATATAGACCAGGAATTGTATTTAAAAAAATAATCTGAGGAAAATATTAGGAAATGAAAAATGCTTATTGTAGTGACACATTTTTCTACATATATCACAAACAAATTTTGTGTCAAAATTTCCGAAAGGTAAGGAAGTTAATAATTTCGCGAATGATATTTTATCAAAAATTTAATGAGCGAAATTGCCAAAAAGCGACAAACTTGAATAAAACACTTAGAGCAATTTTGTCTACAGAATTTTTTCTCGAGGGGTATTCGACAGGACTATTTTACGAGAAGAAGACAAAAAACAATAAAATTAGAGAACTTTATATATATGTTACGGTTAAAGTATTTACTTAGCTAGTATATAAACTAGTTGGAAAGTATACAAACTATCCAACTGCCTGCTTATTTTGATGAAAAATCATATTTTCACTAAAATTGTTGCTTACATATTTCAAATTCGTTGCGGAAATAGAGCTGTTTAAGGACACCGTGAACAGTTCCAATTCGGTAAAATTCATCTTCTACACTCATTATGACGCCTAATATATTTCTATGATCTGACCGACTTCGATCTACATATGGAATGGGTACTCTCACGGACATACCGACAGTTCCTGGTTTAAATTTCTTGCGAGAAGCTTTTAGCATTTTTTGTGTTTGCCTTTTTAGACTTCCCTGGCATGAATCCCTCATCGCTTTAATATTGGTTTTATTCTGACAATGGTCACATACGTTTTCTTCAGAACATAATAAGCATTTTTGTGGTAATGATTTATTGAGAGCATTTTCTGTTGTTTCAGTAGAGAGCAATGCCATTGCTTGTTCTTTAAATAAAACTGAGTTTTTATTGTTAACTTCGACGGAACTGGGGTTTCGCGTTGGTGGTTTAGGTACATACTAACCAACTCGTAACATATACAAAAAAATAACTTTATTTATTTATATTAAAGTAACATTTATGATAAACGTTTGTGCATTATTTTTATCGTCATGATGAGATTCTAGAATATGTACTGGGAAAATTTACTTGATTTAGTGCTTTTCCTCTTAAGTTTTCAATTAAATCTAAATGATGTTCAGAGTGTAGCTGCAAATAAGGTTTCGTAGAGTTGTCATGAGGATGTCCTATTAATTTGATGATTTCTTGCTCTACAACACCTTTTTTTGCAAGGGAAGAGAGTGGAACACAATGACATTTTAAATAAATATCAGAACCATAGTAACAAAAATTACTTTCACCAACGCACTTTTAAAAAATTAAAATTTTGTCGTTATAAGAATTTTTTACAGGTAAATTTGTCATTAGAAATAGAAAATATGCTCATTTATTCGTTGTCGAATTTATTTCATTTGGCTGTTCCACACTGTATAGCTTTATAAAGTTATTTTCAACTTCTTGCTTGGTCTAATACTGTGACTGTCTTTCACTTTCCGAAAACGCGCCCGTTACTCAACGTAACAGGACAAATAAGGAAAAACCGATCTGATAACAAACAAGATTAATGATCGCAGAGTCTCTCGGCCATCTGAAATGTTTTCTCTTATAGGCTTAATAAAAGTTTTTCTTTACTTTTCATTAAGGGCTATTCGCTTTTATGCTACACATGTCCAAAATGATTGATTCTATTTCGCTTTTAAAATAAATGACAGGATATATCTACACGTGTATTCAATGTTACACATAACTTCAACTTCAAATTTAAAGACTGGTAGATAAGCTAGAAATTTAGTCATAACAAACATTCACACTGAAATTATAGCGCTTACCTACTTACTCTGAAAAAATAATTGAGTTGACTAGAATCTAAACATGAAAATAGTGAGAAATTGAAATTTGAAATCGTTAAAATTAATAATACCTGCTTTCGTATATAGTACATCCAATAGCCTTCTTGATGTGCGTCATCGTTTGTGACGTATATCCAGGTTTTGGGTATGTCGCTTATTTGATTCGTTATTTTGACATATAGCTAACCTTAAATATGATAAATAAAATCACCTGCATCGTATTCAGCCATTCAAAAAGGCTAGCTAGACAGCTTCTTTTTCAAACTGAAATTATTTGATAGCTTTAAAAATGCTGATGTTTTTCCGTGTATCTATGCATATTTTTGTATTATCTGAATATACAGTGCTATTCAAAAGTCCACTCCCCCTCGTATCTTTTGAACGGCTACACTTACATTAATAAAATTTGGAGGGTGAAAAGAAAGTGTTGTAAACTTCTCTACGAATGGTAACAGGTGACGAAATAGTAATAGATGACGTCACAGTGCCACTCTGGCCATTAATTTTAAATAGGACCTTATGGCAAGTGATATCTCGTTTGAAAGGCATTGACATTGGCCACATAGCCATATTAATTTTGTTTGTGTTTAAACTAATTTTGATGGATAAATTAAATAAATACCAAAATTATTAATTCACATTTAAATATTGAAGATTTTTTAGTCCGTCTCTGGTTGGTTGTCAAAAAAATTGACGTTTTTAATTTAATAGTATTTGTTGCTTTGCAAACTTTTTCTAAATAGCTTAAATATTTAATTTTATTATTGTTTAACGAGACCTTTAAGAGTTTACATAGGCAAAATGGTACGTACTCAAGCCTACAAAGTACAAAGTAGCAGCTATCTTAATAATTGGTGAATCTAGAAAGAATCTTCATGAAGCGGAACGTTTATTTAATGAGAGATTCCCAAATCGCCCTATCTCGAGAACTTATTTGAGGGAGCTTCTTCACAAATTTGGAGCAACAGGTAGTGTTCAAGATGCCAAATGATCTGGTCGACCAACATTTAGTGATGATAAAAAAATTGATACATTTGCTGAAATGGTAATACACCCTACTTCCTCTCCAACTAAAATTGCGTCTATCTGTGAAGTAAGTAAAGGTACAGTACAGAGAGTGTTGGCTAGAAATAAATTTCATCCATACAAGTTTAAAATGGTGCACCACCTTTCCTATGACGACCCCGACATAAGACTCGAATTCTGTGAATATATGACAAATAAAATTAGTCAAAACCCACATTACACAAAAACAATTTGCTTTAGTGACGAAAGTAATTTCTGCCTCAATGGAAATGTGAATACACAAAATGTAAGGTATTGGAGTGACACAAATTCTCACACCTTTCGTGAAACACATACCCAATTTCCAGAAAAAGTCAATGTTTGGGCAGGTATTTTAGGAAATATGTGGTTTGGTTGGTTCTGTTTTCCTAAATTCAATTTCAAGCGGTGAAGTGTATCTGGAGATGTTACAAAATGCAATTGAGTCGTTAATTCTTGAAATTCTGGAAGATAATCCAGATGAATTCCGCCATCTGGAAAAAATATTTCAACAAGATGGTGCTCCTGCACATTATTATGGTGCAGTAAGACGTTACCTGGATGAAGAATATCGAGGTAGATGGATCGGCCGGCGAGGTCCTATAGAATGGCCACCTCGGTCACCAGATGTGACACCATTAGATTTATGGGTGTACTTGAAATCCAAGGTTTATACTACGGCACCAGATATCATTGACGTTTTGAAAGAAAGAATTATTGAAGAATGCAATGCAATTTCAGCTGACACATTCGAACGAGTACGACAAGAGTTTACTCAGGACGTAGACGGAGCACATTTCGAACACTTGCTATAAGAATCCATTGTTGATATTTGATTAATAAAATTTAAAAAAATAATTTCAATAATTTTGGTATATATTTAATTCATCCGTCAAAACTAGTTTAAACCCAAACAAAATTAATATGGCTATATAGCCAATGTCAATGCCTTTCAAACGAGATATCACTTGCCATTAGGTCCTATTTTAAACTATTGGCCAGAGTGGCACTGTGACGTCATCTATTACTATTACGTCACCTGCTACCATTCGTAGAGAAGTTTACAACACTTTCTTTTCACCCTCCAAATTTTATTAATGTAAGTGTAGCCGTTCAAAAAATACGAGGGGGGGAGGGGACTTTTGAATAGCACTGTTTAAAACAATAAGATTAATATTAACTCTTAATAAATAACATTTCACCGTAAACAACAAAGTACAGATCTGGAGAGAACTGTTAGTGGGACAGTAGAAAAATACACATTGCCAATACCAAAGTAGGTCTGCATCCTATTTTGAAAGCTGTAAGTTCTCCCGATTGCTAGGTCGCGCTTGTGCGTATTCTAAACATCAACTAATCAAATTTGTTAAGTCAAAGATTAGGGTTAACGTTTGTAATACTTTTAAACGGTTTATTATTGTCATATTTTGAGTAGGATTAATCACAGACCTGCCTTTTTTTCCATTTCTTCCAACGTAATGTGTTAGAAGGACATTAACAATCGATGACGCACACCAAGAAATGTATTATATGAGCTTTAATACACTTCGGGAAGCGAACATTTTTCATAATCTTTCCAGTCTTATTTTGAATACTGAAATTCTGTGTAACAGATACGAATAGAAAACACACAAAGCAAAAACGATTCCATTATGATTCTATTTCCGTATTTTCTTTATTCTGTTTTGTACTTTGTCATAAAACTCCAGTTGGGTTTGTAAAATATTTTAAATCAAAAATTGTAATCAACAGTTATTGTCACTGATGTGGAATAGTCGGTTCATTGTTTTGTTAGATACTTTCTATATGCATTTCAAGAAATTAGTGCTCATTCCATTCCGAGTTATCGTTCTAATTAATTGCGTTTTTTATTACCCAAAGCAGACTCATATAACACTCGTAGGGGTTATTAAAATCAGAGAGAGGTGCTTGACTTTCAATTTTTTCTATTAACAGTAAAACGAGCGATTCAATATTACTAAAAGCTCCATAATTTTAAGCATTCAGACATTACTAATTTATGTATATGCATGATTCCAGAAACACACCCAGTTATACAATGACAATAAATCAAGCAAGGAAAATATTCACTTCAAGCGCATTTTTTACATGATATAATTTGCCAAGATTATGAAATCAAATTAGAGAATCGAATAATGAGTGTAGTGCAAAGTGGACACCTGCACCTTGGTAAATGACTGACTTTTATCGCACATAATTTTTAAGTGCATATTAACACGCAACTTTTTAAGGGTTAAGAAATATGTGCTCCAATAATCACTTTACGCTCACACCTGTTTCCCCCAATGCAAAGCTTTTTGGCGTGGACATGGTCACACACCTTGCACTTACCGAACTTTAATAAATACTGAAAGAACCCATCACAAATTTTAGAGAAACCACAATTGAATTTACTGTTTGGACCCTTACTTTGTGGAATCTGCAGATATTGGTCAAACCAGTCGACATTTTGAAATTAGATACAATGAGCACACTTATGAGCATACATATTAAAACAACCTGATAAATCCCATTAAGCAAAACACAGAACTAGAAGTGCTAAGCTACGTATTTGTGATAAGAAGCAAGAACTGGATTTCCTTGGTGTCCTTGATCATTGCACAGTTACACTGATTTTAAAAATATATTCAGGATATCTTCATAGAGGTAATAATACCTAAGCCTTAATATTCGTAATATCATATCTTCTTGTTTTCTCTATTCATATATATCAAGTCAATCATAAGATAGGTCACTTTTTGGTCTAGCCAAAATATTAAACATCAAGTAGGCATTACATCAAAAGTCATTCTGATTATGGTATTTAAATATATCGAAATAATTATCAAAAAAATTTAGAATTTTTATATATATTTTTCCATTAAAGTGGAATTCTTTAGAAACATCTAGTTTTATTTGAAAAAATAATATCTAGCTTTCTATTTTAGGGGCACTCCAAATGAGGATGATTCCCAGAATATTTTCGTTCCAAGTTGGCGAGTCTTGAGCCCCAAAAAAATTGGGAGGGGCGTAATATTAGCTACAAAGAGGCTTCGATACCCCCCTTTACCTGGGCATATTGAAAACATTCTTCGGGTCGCACTTATTTTCGATTACAATTGTATATTTTTCAGGTTGACCCCCCTTTTCATGGGTTCTATAGACTCGTACGACTTTTACGAATCCAGTCCCAAAAACTCTGAAAGAAGGAGTGCGGTGGGGAGGGGTGGTATTTTTTTCTCATACTTTGGGGGGCGTAAAAATATACATATACTTTCTTTTGTCCAGCATTTTCGCTTGAGATGCACATGTTTCTCATTAACGGTAGGCAAAATATTAAACATCAAATGGGCATCGCATCGAATGCAACTTCTCTCATTCTCTCATATATCCAATTAGTTATCAATAATTTAGAATTTTCATATATTTTCATATTAAAAGCAATAAGTATCTAACATTGAAATGATAATTGTTATTGAGGTTTATTGTGTGAATGCAGATTTAAACAACAACAATATTTTAGTCACCAATTAACACAAGCAGTTTTTTGTAACCACTTTAACAAAAGTTAATGATCGCATTTATCGTGTTTTAAGAAGAAATATTTTCACAAGTGTACGGTGCATACATAAATTAGGTCGTAAAAGTAATAAAATACGATATTTACCACTACTTGAGGTTATTTTTACATCGAAATTAAAAGGCGAAACACATAAATAAAGTTTTTATTTAAATTTCATTGCAGAAAGCGAAACTATACGTGAAATAACTTATCAAGATTGCTGAAATCGTTTTTAAAAAAAATATTTCCACAAATTATTAAACTTTGCATAGGTTTTAATTAAATTATTATGTTAACTGTATGAGAAACTAATACTATCTAACTAACAACTGATACAAGTGTTCATAGATAAGGAAATATAATTTGCTGTCGCTGCAATCAGTACTTTTCTTGCAATACACCTGGGCAGGCGTGAGGTAATTCGTGCGTGATTTAGCGATATGTATAAATTAAATTTGAAGTTATATACATGGTTATTTTTATTTTTGGTTATTTAACGTCGGACTATTTTTGTGCAATTGATGCTAATTACCGACGCCGGTAGCACTCTAGCCGGACATTTTGTCGAGCCCACTAGTGCTCCAGCCGGTGGTAGGGTTCTCTATCGAGCCCAGCATCCATGGAATTCGGACCTCGATTTTACGTCTCTTACGAAAGACGGCATATCACAGCACACCCTCTAGCAGTTTAACTATCATCTACAATTTGTATCCAAGTTATAATATCGAGCCCACCCGCTTGAAAGCGCATTTGTAGCGTAACGTTGCAGAATCGCCCAATCGGAGGGAACGTCACGTGAACTGTCAATTATTGACAAACATTTACATTTATAAACATTTTAATTTTTATTAGTTAACATGTAGTGGTTTAGTTCAGTATTTTATTTTATGAACATTTAATTGTTTGTTGTATTATAAGACAATTGATATTTTTGAAAAGTAGATACCTAGGTACTTAGTATAATATATAATATAAGCAAGACCTATGGCATCTCCTAAAAGAACTTGTTGTGTTCCTGGTTGTACCGATAAAACAAGTAAGAGGCATGGTTTTACCAAGGATCCCAACTTATTAAATATTTGGATGGAGAATATAAACAATCCTGTTTTAAAGGAGAAAACTCCAAAACAACTTTATGACAATTATAGAGTGTGCCATCAATATTTCGACCAGGAGTTCCATAACACAGGATTTCAGAGAGAGTTGAAACCATGTGCATATCCAACTCTACTTCTATCTGGTAAGTAGATAATAATTCGAGTTATATATAGCTTTATTTACCTTTAAATTTGTACATGTTCACATTAGGTACCTGCATTAGAGAATATAATATAAAATCTACAACTATGATATATGAAATATAAGAATTGCAATAAATTAATCAGAACGAAAATAACTTACATTATAAAAACAGCTATTAACTTAACTTATTAACTTCGTTTCTAAACTTATCGTTGGAAACAATTTTTTCATGTAACATGGCAAGAAGTTATATAGTGTAATGTTATATTGTAATATGTAGACTTTTATGTAGATGACATATGCGAAAGCACAACAAGATCACTATTTCGTGAACTGTTTGTTTCAAGAAAATGTTATAGTTAGCTCTGACGTATATGTAACACATTTAATGATGGAAATGTTAATAACTGTTTTGCTTTAAATATTCCTTTACAATTTTCTCGATAACTGAGTTGTTGTAAGTTGATAGAATTATTTGATTTCAGACACCGTTAAGATACCATCATCCACAATAGTGTCTTTGGAAACTCCATCTACATCTCTAGATATAGAAAAAAAATTTACCAAAAGTAAGTTAATGATTTAAAACCAGAATTTGCATGAAAGTTTCTCATTCAATTAGTTATTAGTAATTTCTTGTTCTTCTTACTTATCACTTGAAAATATTAAATTGTTACTAAGTGGCTGAAGGTAGAAAGACACAATAATTCTATTAAGTTCTCTACAGAGAAGATTTTTCTGTATTTAATTGAAATTATAGGAGACCAACGGTATTTGTATATTTTTTGTGAATGGTGAACGAAAAAATATACGAAAAATATGTTATAGATTTTGATTTCCAATGTTAAACACGTATAAAAATTGAATAATCCAGGTTAAATTGCATTCCAAAAAATTTATTATCAATCAAAATGTTGCATCATTAGTTTTACAATATCCAATATGAAAAACAGCTGATACATATTTTTTTATTAACTAAAATCTGCACTGCAGCTAGCTTTTATTATTATCATCTAAAATCCAGTAGCAATTTTTCATTCGATTATACCCGAAACTAAAATGGATACATTGATAATATCCAACAACAAACATTGTTGGGAAATATCCACTGTCGGATATTTGACACAAAGCTGGAAATTTATGTAATTCATTTGACTCAATCAAAACACAAATGGTTGAAGCTGGACAAATATATTTATTCATATTTCTGCGTGTCTCATTTCAATTTGAGTCGAACTTTTTGTGATGGTGAAATATACAAGTATTAACAGCACGTTTGTTGGGTCAGAAAAAAACCACATTGCCATCAATAACTATGGATAGATTCACATCAATAACTGTTCACAAACTTTTCTTTCAAAAGATCGTCGTTTGAAGGTAATTGTTTTTGAAAAATATACATCAACCACCGCTGTTGAGAAACATCTTCAGATTACTGTTAATAGCATTTTCATAATGTAAGCTCTAAGCTCCTTACTTTTGAGTGGGAGATCATATCATCAGCAGATCTATACCAAAATTTCACTCGATGTTTTTAGTGTAGATGTTCTTAATGCAAAATATATGTGGAAATTTGTTTCCAAATTTGGTACATATTTTTTCTTCTTCTCGTGTATCTTTACCCCATCTCATGATGCTTTTTTGAAAGTAGATGGCATTGAAATAATTTATCATAAATGATGTATCTATTTGAACAAAGCTTATTAAAGATATGTAGCTTCTAATAATAATAATCAAGATAGCTCTAACAAGAAGGTCGATTCGAATTTTCAAATCATAAGTTGTGTAGCTTATGATTTTAACTAAAATACACCCAGTATTCGATTCTTGCTGACAGTATTGAACAGCATTGGAAATTGGTTTAATGATCTGTGAATATACCAATTTTTAGTAAATTTAAATAATAGATTTAGACTCCGCGTGACACATTACTTTCATTATTTTAAATTATCTTTCTTTCTGTACATGGTCTTTCTTTTCTCGCAGCGAGGTTAAATGACATGAAAACTCGTTGCGCGCAATTTTCTGCTTTGTCATCTGGTCTTTTAGGAAAGTTATGATCCCTTTACTATTTTCCGGGATGGATCTACTGAACAATTGGATTTCGAATGATATTTATTTTCTCTTATTAATTTTTATTTTATATCACCAATATTACCATTCCTCTTAATATATGGAATGTAGTTGTGTATCTGCTATGAAAAATAATATTCTTAAAAAAAGCGCTGTAGAAACCAGCAAAAGAAATTATGTTCACAGTTTGACAATATTTCACAAATGAGTGTTTATAAAAGTAATCACAAATGAATTGAAGTTTATACAATAATAATTCATTTAGAAAGCCGGACTCTACGACGGCATTTGCCAATGGTCACCCAACTTACCGTGCTCGAAACTACTTCACTGCAATTATCGCATCAGAGGCGTACCACTACAGTGCTGGGATGACGCCTCTTAAGATTACTTAATTATAATCATTTCATACGACATTAGCAGATGAACAATGTTTACTAATATTGAAGTCTCCTCTTAATACAAAGCTGTAAGATCTTTGACAGCCAATTATTTCGAAAACTGTTCAAACTATTCTTTGGCACAATGATGTCTTAATCGGTAAGTCAATAATAACATGTGTTTACATGATTACAAAGTAAATATAGACGTCCATGGTCGACTTATTTGCTGGTTCAATTTGTTGTAGATCGTAAAAATGATATTGAGCTAGATTTACTAAAATCATAGTCTTCGCGTTCGCACTTGAGTGGCTTGTACTGCGAATAGACTTACATTAACTGTTTATGATTTAATCTCTTTAAAATTATTATCGGTTGCAAAACGTTTTAAGATTTAAATTTCACAGTCAATAGCATTTTTCATAAAAACAGTTTATTATTGATTATATTTGTGGGTTTTTCATTAATAATCAAACATTTGGAATTTTCAAGCAATTTCAAAAATTCACTTCGTCACATTAAATTCCATAATGCAATTACTGATTACCTACATACCATTTTCAGAAAATATATAAAATCGGAAAACTAAAAGCAGTGCACTTTATTGTTTGTTGTACACGAGAGTGTAAGGCAAGTAGTGATTTTTACTCAACAACGTGAAAAAAGCAATAGTGATTGAGATATTATGAGTGTAAATGTAGAAATGTTGGATTTAAGACCTCCTGCTGGAAATAGAGAGCAAAGGAATAATGGTATTGTGCGGGTTCTTATGGAATATATGTTACCTATATCGGGTCCATTACTGTTCGTAGTGATACTGATAACACTTTATATCACGAAATTTAATCCTTCTCTCCAAAATTCGGCTGATCATTCCGTCAATTTCACACAACTGGATGAAGTATTACAGAAAAATACTACTATTGGTTAACACTGAACATCTGTTGTTCCAAGGATTTGAAACTTGGTGACTGCAGCAAAATAATTCCACAAATGTATTGCCTTATTTATATTTCAATTTAATTTTAGTTTCATATTTTTAAAGAGAACACATTTTTTTGGTTTTAAAAGCTCTTAATTTCTTATTTGGAATTTACTTTAATATTTATTAAACTGTGTTTTTTCACTTCAAAATTATCTGATACGTGTATTTCAAAATTTGTAACTGCTTTATTTGTTTAATTGATAGAAATAAATGTAGAAAATAAAATATGACATGCTACTTATTTTTTAATATAATATAGTAGGTACATTAGAGAGTTTTAGTTAATATTCAATAAAAGAGAACAAACAAAGGACCCCTGTAAAATGGACCTCAGTTAATTTATCATTAAAAACCAATTACTACACTATGAAAAAGGATTGTTTGGTTTAAGTAAACGTATTTGTTTGAAAATGATTTGTTTAGAATTAACAATTTTTTTATGAATGCAAAATAATTAAGTGTTCAATTAAAAAATTAAAATTGTTTGAATTGAAATTATAAATTGTTTGCAATTACTGTTTGGATAACTTTATTCCAAATATTGCAATTATTCAACTTAAAGAATATTCATTTACGCTGAAAACGGTTGGTTTGAATTGAACAATTACATTTATTTGATAAAAATTTTATAATAATAACAAATGTTGTTTAACTTAAAGCAATAGGTGTTGAATGAAGAAATTTGAACTGTTTAAATATAGATTATGAATTGTTTGAAATTAAAGTTCACATTTATTTGTTTCAAATATGGCAATTATTAAATTTAAAGGAAATATTTGTTGGAAATATATAAATTTGTTTAAATCAAAATATAAAATTCTTATAGATAATGAATCATTGCTTTGAAAGTATAGATGCCATAATGTTATTCTACATTGTTGCATATAATTGGTTCAAAGAATATATTTCTTTGAAATTAAAAAACATTTCTAAATTCTTTGTTTTAAAGAAATTAAACACCCAATCACGAGCATTGAAACGTGAAAACCTCACTCCTCTCGTTTCGTCATAGTAGTAGTTGGACTGCAGATAATAAGTAAGTAGGTACTCGGCCCTTGTCTCTGTACTCGGTGTGTTTATATCGTGGACCGTAGGTATTGTGTGCATACAATCAGAGACAAAACCCGTTAAATGTTCAATTTATTTATATTATGGTGTTTTGTATGGATTGTATGCATACAACGGTTATATTTTAAAATTGAACATTTACTGCCAATTCACAGATTAAAAAAGATCTCATCATTAACCTGTGGCCAAGTTATGGCTTTACTGGATGTATGTGAATTGTCCCACCTAAGGAAGTGTTTTGCTGCTATGTATATATTTGTGTTTTGAGTGGCAATCATAGTATCCCAGTACAAAACTAACCGGGTTAGTTGTCTACATAGATTAATCCTTGAATTCGTCTCTATGTATGTAGGTACTTTTTAAGTTTTGTATATTTCGACACGTGTTTACAAGTGGTAGTAGTACTCAAAATCAATGATTCTATGTTTGTGTTGTATAATTCTTCAATAAATATGTTTGGACAGATAGCAAGTCTTTTCACTTAAATTACCTTTTCAGTAATCTAGACTTTTCGAATTTGGTTTTAGTTTTGTAGAACTTTGTCAATGCTGCACAAACACTCTTTAATATGACTATTATAAAAATACAGAATAAAAGGATTATTTGATTTACATCAATTAAACTAAACAACTCGAGTTTGCACAAAAGAAATTATTTTGAAGTTTTAAAAAATGTATTGTTCCATTTAAACTTGTAGTTGTTTAAAATAAACAACTCAAGTTTCAAAACAAGAGATGGTCATAACGTTTTAAAGAAATTGTTTAAATTAAAGTATTAATTGTTCGAAGTAAACAGCTTGGAGTTTGGATTGAAGATATAATTTCCTTAAATCTAATCACCTGAATGTTTATATAACACTACAATTAGTTTGAATGATACCCAACTCTTGTTTGAAATTTTAAACAAACCGAAATTTTAACTTAACACCTCTGTTTGGTTGACTCTATTCAAACTTCAGATTTTTTTATCCTAAAAAAATTTTCTTTCATTCAAGAAAATATTTTTCAGAGTGTAGTTCTTAAGATACAGGACGTTAAAGTTGGATAGTAGGAGTTTTTCAACAGTAATATTTCGTTTGGGAAAACCTAATTGAAAATATCTTGCCTTATCTAGAAGGCACTCATTTTCGAGAGTTTTTTATCCAAAATATTGATAGGGTGAGTAGAGAAATATTTAAAATTAAATTCTTACTCTTATTTTCACTGTATTTTGAAATATTCTGAAACACAACTAACGGGCTAATTTAGTAGTCTACTTATTTCAAAATTCAACATCATAATCCAAACAGAATAATATAAGAAAAGATTTTCTTGTGGCTATTTGAATTTGTATTTTCCAAATTTCCAGTTTTATTGATACTTCAACATAATCCATTCAAAACACAAATGATCCGATGCGCATGTACATTTTGAGACAAAAGATAGAGGATCGTAAATGATAAATAATAAAGAATCAAAAGCAAAACAAGCAATAGGTGTTGTAATGAATATTATGTGCGAATCTAAAGTTAATTCCTGGTCTGCGAGAATAAAGCTTTATGAACCAATTATATTGTCCTCACGTTCTTATGGATTAGCAATGTGGGGCTTAAGGTATGCAGACTTATTAGAGCGTGTACAGACATATTTTTTTAAACGACTGTTGATCTACCAAGGTCTACACCCAATTACATTGTTAGATTGGAAACAGGTTCGAACAAACTCAGCAGTTTAATTTTCAAGTCTGCATTAATTTGGGTAAATCAGTTGAAAGATATGGACGAGCCTCGTCTGACCAAACAATGTTTTTTGCGGCTGATGAATTTGGGCGGAAGTAATATCAAATACAACTTGTTAATACCTACAACTTAAACAGTATTTTAATCTTGCTGGTGGTGAGACTGTAACGCTATTTTTTTTACAAAATAATTCTACATCATTATTGAACTACATTGTAGACACTTATACACAATCTCTCTTTAATGCTGATGTTGAAAGGATGGCCCAATCTTCATATCCTTTTGTTTATAAACATTTATCCACATATGATGCCGGGACATTCTATCTAAATAGGTACTTTAGCTCCAATTTATATTTGCCGTTTAATTGCTCAATTGAGAACGTGTAATGAAGAATCGTTAAGGATAACCTCACGTGGTATTGTGTATTCGGTGTCAACTGTGGATATCTGTACAATCTGCAATCTACAAGTTGCCGAATCTCTTACTCACATATTGCTTGAATACCCAATATATAGTGGTGCTCGGGACACGCAGTTGTTTTCAAATTTGAGGAATTTTAATGATTTGGTGCTACTTCTGGATTCGCATGATTTGAATAGACAAAAGAAACTAGTTTATAGTATTCTTTAGGATCTATTCTGTAAATCTTCCTTTAAAATTTAGAAGCCGTTAAAAATTTAACGGGCGCCAAAATCAAATCGGTATTCGCTAACGACATTTCCCTTGAAATTTTAAAGGATTCCTTTAAAATAGCCTGTTAAAACTATTATTTTTAAAGGGATGTGAAAGTGTGCCTTTTAATAATAACGGTAACAAAAATGGCGTATTTAGAAGAAGAAGAAGTATTTAGAAGCCTTGATTGAAGAATTAATTGCAAACTACAAGAAGTAAGAAACATTGTTAGGTTATATTTGAGATAATTTAAATTAACAATCTATATTATATTATTCTTGGGCATATTTTAGATTACAACAAAAAAGTATCAGGGACTTGAGTGATTCCTTTCAAATACCTATTAATTTATTTCCCTTTTCCAAGGAAGTGTCAAGAAAAATGTGAAAAAACTTTATTGTTTTTCAGTCGTTCTCGGCGCCCGTGACATTTTTTATAACATTATAACTATAATACAGGGTGTTTTCAAATGACACTTACAGAATTGCATGTAGATACCTCTCGTAAAATTGGACAAAGTGATATAAGGATTAAGGGGTCTAGACTATTTACTTTTCGATATACTGGGTGCTGCAGTTATGAAAATTTGAATGTTTAAATTTGATAACTTTAAAGTGGATGAATAAATTGATTTGACATTTGGCACGTGGTTTTTAAATGCAAAAGGACATATTTCGAAGGAAAACACGTTTCAATTCTTGATCCGGTGGTGTACATTTGGAAGAATATATTATCTTTCCCCTCCCGTTTTTTACGCCACTGGCATTTGAAGCTATTTTAATTTTATTGTGTATTCCTCAATGGTTTCCACATGAAAAACGCATAACCTTCACATATCAGAAAATTTGTAGTTTTCAAGATATTTAATGTTTTTATGAAGTCTTTAAGATCACTTTTTACCAATGAAATTGAAAAAATATTTTTCATGTATTTTTTTTATAACTACCAAACAACTAATGGTTAGTGGTTAGAATATGTAACAGGAACTAATTTGCATCTAAAACGTTGGGAGGAGATTGTTGAATATACTTCCCCAAACTTGAGATTTTATTCGCAAAAGAATTGACGACAATAAAAAATAAGTTAATTACGAAGTTAAATTATACTCCATTCAAACATAATTTTTCACTAAGCAGCCAACAAATTACAAGAGAGGGGATAATACGCAAACGTTATAAGTGTCATTTGAAAACACTCTGTATAACTTATAATAATTTCATGCAAGAAACCAAAAACAGTTTATGTGGAGTGATTTGTGGGTTACCATCAAATACATATTATTATGGTTTTCTTCTATCTTCAATAACTCTTCCTTCTTTTTATTAAAGATTAGCTGTAACATGAAAAAAGCGCTGTTGCCAGATACTCTACTAGAAATTTTAAAGGAAACCTTTAAAATATATAATTTTTAAGAGTCCTCTAAAATGTATACTTGCAGAATAGCATTTCAACAACAAATTTTTAAATGCCCGTTAAAAACTTATTTTTAATAGGCGTCTAAATTTTAAAGGATTAGTTACAGAATAGACCCCTATGTATGTTAAAATTGCGTGCTTTCATAATGAACGAATAATTCACCTATTTAATAATAATATTGTATAGCCGTACTTCTTCTTATACTTCTTATACACAATAAATCATCTATCTATCTATCTATCTATTTGTACAGAAGATTTCAAAAACTTCATTTTTCGGAATAAACCATATTTTTGCTACAGTCCATTAAATCTCCGTAATCACATAAACATTTAGAGCCATAACAATTCCAAAGTGGAACTTCATCTTAAGAATAACTATCAAAAATCCTCTAGCGTTTTATGTAATGGGTGTTGAAAGTCTTAGCACGAGCAGAAATATATAAACCATTCCATGAATTTTATTTATTCGAAATTTCCCAAAGCTCATCTTTGTTCTTAAACTTACTTTTTGATAATAGGTAGTGTTAGTTGAATGCAAAGCTGTTTGTTCCACATGGCTGGATGTTTAATTGGACAGAACAAATAATATCAGCCTTTATTTCTTACTCAAGCACTATCTGGTTATCTACTACATTCTCCCTTTAAGATTTCCTCCAGTGACGGTGAAAAGGGGATTATTAATACGGTTGGGAGTGAACTGCAGACTGACAAAGGAAATATACAGGGTCAATCACAACCAACGGGATGGAGGTTTATAGCGAAAAGGTAAAAGTTTTGAGTTTGAGTTTTGAGTTTTTAGTAGCATGTATAGTTTGGCAAGTTTATCTGAAGCTATGCGGCATCGGTAAGAGGCGAGGAAAAACATGGCGCCTATCTGTCAAACGTACAAATGGCGTACGGTACCTATTTTACCAAGTAAAACTGAAAATACAAAGGTAACTGACAATACCAACGCCACTGATTAAATCAATATCAGTCAACGATTAATCATATTTTTAATATTGTTAATAATAAAAAGACCATTTTCTAATTATTATCACTACATAATTAACACTTCAGTTTTTTCATAGTTAAGCGTGGCAATGTCGAATGTTTTCGACAGCATTCCTTTCACGGTTTCAGATCAACTTGCCAAAGTATACATTCATATAGGCTAATTTTAAAATTATTTTGAAATATGCAGGATGATCCAATAAAGGGTGGCGTATCAAAGTTATATATTTTTTTATGGAACACCCTATATTTTATTGCATTTTTTGATTGCTCTTCAAAAATAAAATACTCCTTCCTATTGGTTCCCTATACCTAAATATATGCTGAATATTTATTTCATGAAAAGCGCACCTTTTTATTTTTAGTTTGAATAAATTGTTTATACAGTACTATTCAAAAGCACCCCCTCTTATCTTTAGAACGATTAAACATTAACTAGTGAAATTTGGAAACTGAATATTAGGATATGAATTTTTATGCTAAAGATGTTGGGAAATAATTCTGTACAATTCTTTATGATATTGGTATGCGTGTAGAAGGAGTAAAAAGGTTTATAGAACGTGCAGTAATGTCATATATTTTGGTTATTTCAAAAAACAAGACTTTCCTGAAGCTTGGTACACGTTTTGCTTTCAAAGTTCAAATAATGTAAGTTAAATATTGTGTTGTTATAAATGGTTGGAGTGAGTTGGAGTTGAGGCCTCTTCCATAGGAGAGATTAGTAGACTTTGTTTAACCATCCTTAACCAGCTTGAGTCATTAACGTATTTCTTAACTAATGCCGACGTAAATTTTATTTGTTCCTTTTGACAGTTCAGTTGTCATATTTTGAAAACAATTCTTAGCATATGTCATTGATAATTTCAAGGTTAGGTGTAAAATATCATTCAACTTATAATAAGACAAACATAAAACAGCAGAATACGTCATCGATTATGACGTAACGGCAAAGGATGGTTAAACAAAGTCCATATCCCATTTGGGCACAGTGGATGCAATAATTCAGCAGAAGAAGAAGCTTAGCAGGTGGCAACGGTGGTTGGACATTTTCTGGTACCAATGAGAAGCTTGTGTTTATTTTTCTTGTCAGTTTTTGACAGAAACGGTTTTGACTCATTCAGTTATGACAAACAAGAAGGTAGAGCTGAATAATTCAGAGAGAATGGGAATCTGTGATAAAGAGCATACCGCTGGGTTGTCACGTCAATGGCATGATGCATTCTTCTTTCGAACCTTATAACTTCGATAGATTCTAAGACTTTGTGAAACGAAGGATACTCATCATGAGGAGATTTCCATGATTATAGTGAGCTTATGTCTGACGTAGACATAAAAAGCATCATGTGGAAGCAATAAGTATGATTGAATTGAATTGAATCGCAGTGTTTGAAGGGTTAATATAAGAATATATGGAATGGTAGGATATATTTTGTGTCACTGTGGGTTAACTAGCACTGTAAAGGGAATAAATGATCAAAGACAAAGAATAGAGTCCATGAACGAGATTAAAGAATACGTAGATTGTAGTAGTTATGCAGAAGATAAAGAAAAGCACCAGGAAAACTCGCAAAAAAGTAAACCAATTGACTAAACTTCAAATGTAACCGCCACTGGAAATTTATTCATCCCTCAAAATTTACTAATATGGTTGAACTTCGACTGTGACTCCTATTTCCCAATGAAGCATTCATCATTTTGTGTCATTGATCAAATCCGCCACTTTTAGTGTCTAACATCAAATCCATCAGATTCCGACGTACTTGCGGAAGCGCAAAATGATGAATGATATCTATTGTTACTGAAATATACTTGATCAAAAAGAATTTACCCTTAATTTCCTACACAAGTCTCATAGAATTATGATAAAGAAAACTATATAAATAAACAATCTTCATTTGATAAAATAATATTGCCCAGTCTGGAGGAACCATTTTTAGTTTTATTCGATAGATATGTTTAGTGTAGTTGTGACCTTAGTCAAATGAATGTTTGTAGATATATATCCCCATTTGTCGGATTTTAGTTGACAATAAAAACTATAATATTCTCGCCAAATTAAATATTTGTTAGAAGAAACGATTTCAGCTGAAATTTAGTCCTTCAGTTTGTTTTCTTTGGATGCAATAATCATATCAAAAGCAAGGAAAGTTCAAGAACGTTTTATGAAGTAATAACATTTTTAGTTTTCAAAGTTAATTAGCCCACTTATACTTGGTTAGTTTATGACTTACTTCAAAACATCCTTGACATTTTCACGAGGATGCACTTTTGAAATAACAAAAGCAAACGTATATAAAAGAAGTATTCTGTGCACTTGTTGAGCTCTTTTCTTTCAGGCCAGTATCTTATAAATTATGAACAAAACATGTTCTATTATATTCTGAAGATATTTATACAGAGCATTTAAACTAAAACAATCCACCCCACGACCTAAAACCATCCACTCCACGAACACAATAGAAATTGTCTATTTAAAATTATGGAAAATCATAATGAGAATCCAATGGATAATTCGAATTCAAAAATACATGATTTTATTATGTTTTTTATCATTTAAATTCTTGTAATATTTGGGATTATTAAAATGGAACATTATCCAAGATACAAATATTCAAATCTTAGCTGGATAAAATAATGTTCCTGATGTTTATCATCTGTTTTTTTCGTTTCACTAGTTTTTAATTTGAACCCTATAATAATATTAAAGTCAATAAACAAAAATACAATACTGTGCTACAACAAAAAACATCAGAATATTGATTTTCTTTTTTGTTCTAGATGTGTATCTATTTGGTAAATATTTCAAGGTGAAAGCTGCAGTCAGAATAAAGTTTTTCCTTAATTGCATATTTCTGTTATACTTGCAATAATATAAAGCTTGCTAAATGGACCGCTTTTGAGAGAGTATTAATATGTGGTAGCACTGGTGGGTTTGAGATAAAAGCCAGAGGATTCAAAATAAAACTTTACATTATTCTCAAGTCGTTATTTTGTTTATTGAAACAAATTGAATGTAATGAAATAACCTATGACAGTTGCTCTAAAGTAATTTTTAATCGAGTTTGAATTTTACGTAATAATTTCAATTTAATTTAATTAACTTATTTACAGTTAGTAGGAAGATATTACAATTACAAAGACATGCAATGATGAGACATAGTCATAGACAGAGCAAGGTGCAAAAACTGTCTAAGTACTGCATGGTAGACTCCGTTTCACATAAGAAGAACCCACTAGAGTCTAGAAGTTGCGCGAAGAAGCTGCACATAACAATATCTAAACATCAATATCGGTCAAAGCCTAAGGCTTCTTCGCGCATACGACTGCAACTTCTAGACTCTAGTGGGTTCTTCTTATGTGAAACGGAGTCTACATGAGAGCCACGCCAACAGAAGCAGAATAGCCCACGCAATAAAAAGTTGTGAGCATTGTTTCCCTCCTGGTGGCTGATTTTGCTTGAGAAGAGGACAAAGTTAATGTAGAATAAGATGCTCTTATTTCGATCTCTGAAGTCGTTGCGAAAAAATGCTTAACGAGGCAAGAAGGGTGTGATTTCAGTGAATATAACGTCTTTCGTGCAAATATTTTTACTCTTCAATTTAGCGGGAATTACGCTTAAAACTTTTTTTATCTCTCTACAAAACTAGACTTTGTACATAAAAAAATATGGATTAGTTATGAGCAAAAAAATTATAATTTACAATATTTATAATAAACAACCAATACAATACAACCAATTATGAAGTCATGAACGATACTGCGCATCACCCTTACTTATTCTGTTTGTTTTATTATTGGTAGATTTCACTGTGATAGTTCATCAAACCTTATTATTTTTCAGAAATATGTGGGAATTATTAAACTTTAAATATTTCATAACAGCGTCATTGACGACTCGGGATGTCATTTTCAAGCTATCAATCAACAAGAATAAAGATTTCCATTTTTTGGATTACCTGCCTAGCAATTTCGATTACACTTTGAAATGTGCCGCCCATGATTTGGTAAAAGATTTCCATGGACACTCAAGTACTTGCAAGGTTATGTGATAAATAATAAAGTGATGACCTTCAGTTGCATATGGCAACTTTTTAGAGCAAATCTAATGTTGTTTTGCGAGTAAACATGTACAACATGCATTTAAAATCGTTTCATTCAAGAGCATGTTGATATTGTAAAGTACGTGAAAACGAGGTCAAGCTGCAATATTTTCTTGTATAACCTTCACAAGCTGTGAAACAACATTAAACAAAGAGCTCTTATTCTGAATTATTTTCATAGCAAGTAGTATACATACAACTAATAAATTAATTTCTTAATACTGCAATGTAGGTAGTAGAAGTTTTTAAAAGTAAGTTAAAAAACCCGACTCCTGAAAAAAGAGTGATATCAATCATTATCCAAATGAATAGTTTTATAATTTACTCATACTCTCGATCTGTTAAGATCTATAATAAAAATCATCTTCATCTAAATTATTCAGAATTCCTAATTTTCACCTACGAACACCACACGCATTAACTTAGCAGAAACTTCACTGGCCCAGTCAGTAGGATTTTTCAAAGAAACGAAGAGCCTTTTTTCAAATTAATCGTTAATTGGGATTTTCAAAAAAATTAGTGAACCGTCCACTTTGTAAGTGTGAAGCCACGAAGACAACGGTGAAGAATTCTTGGAAGATTCAAGTGAAGAGTCATTTGTTTCTATTCCACTTGATTTCAAGCAGACTTCCAACTTCAAGTCACTTCAGTGTAGTGCCACTAGAATTTGGGTAGGTGAAGCATCTCAAAAGAGGAAGAGCAGCTGGGTAAGCAGTTCAAGTGAACATTGACGGGAACAAGCTACCACAGCCTCAGTCTTGCAGTTGAGAGCATTTTTGGTGAAAATCCACTCGAATTTGGAAAACTGCAGTGTTCTCACAAAGCAAGTACTACAGGGTACGAAACATTTAATTTTTATTTTGTTTGTTTCAATGCTTTTTCCTTTATTTGTATTCATTTCAATATTAATTTAATTAATACTTTAGGGGGCGTCCATTAATTACGTGAGGTGTTCTAGGGCGGGAGGGGAGCAAGCTAAATCTTTCCAAATCTCACTTAGGCAAATATCACTATTTTTCTCGCTCAAAACGGTTAAAAATGATTTCTAGAATCATTTCACAAATAATAGTTTCTGCTAGTCTTCAATAAAAGTAATAAAACAAGTATTTTTTTCTCAAAAGTCCGACACGTTTACAGTCCAAATTGAAGAATCTCGCGTGAGATTATGGGAGGGGGGAGGGAGTTGAGGAAAACCTTACGATATCACACCAAGGGGGGAGGTGGGGTCGAAAAATTCTTAAAAATGCCTCACGTAATTAATGGACGCCCCCTCATCGACTTGCTAAATTTTTTCTAAGTGACTATTTTTTTTACTTTATTTAAATTTTTGTGACAATGATTACGTCATCTTCATATATCAGCCCATAAAATTATATTAATAGTGATAAAGCTATAAAACTAATAATTATTTTTGATGATTCCTCTTCAAAATTACATCATTTTATTGATTCTGTTGAATTTATTTATTTTTAATTTGATCCAGCAGAACTACCTATTTTCCCTTTTGTTGTAAAAAGTAGATTGAAGGAAAAGCAATGGATTTTATTGGCTCGGAAGATTTTTCTACTTGGCAGGAAATTAAAAATGCCATTCTTCCTCAATTTCGCAAGAATTTGGATTTGGTTTATGTCACTTTAAGCAGCGTTTAAATGTAAAACCATTTTATGTTTTTTTTGCAATTTAAATTGAAGAAAGCTACCAACCTATACTGTAAAATCTAATTTAAATATTTGTAAAAATTATGTAAATATTTGTATTTATTTTTTCTGTGCCAATGACCAGCGCTGTCGAGGCACGTTAAGCAAAAATAAAAAAAAAATTGAAGATGACATAATTGGCACGCCGAAATTGAAAATCATAAACCTTGAAATTCTTCAATAAATATTAATAGATCTTAAAATATAATGCAATTATAATTTGACGGTTCATCTACGGCCAGGGCCTATTTTACCATAAGGCCCATAAGGCCTGGGCCCGTTGGTCTGGGGGGCCCGTTAAAGGTTGTAAAATATTCATAATTTCAAATGTAAATTTACATAGTAGAGAAAAAAAAAACAGTTACCTCTGATAAGGAATAAGGAAAATAGAATTAAATAAAATAAGCTTAAGATTGATATAATTAATGCATTTTTTAAAATTATTTATAAATTTATATCAAAGATACAATGTGTATATAACTTTTTTTCGGCCTCGACGCATAGATGGAATGTTAGCATTTTTAATTGATAACAATATTTTGTCTACCTTTTCAAACGTTGAGGTATTATTGTGCATTTTTCTTTGTATTCCTATTAGTAATGCATCAGGTGAGAGATAATTTTCTACCTTAAAACGGGTAAAAACATATCTTAGAAATTCGTTAAATGAGGAAAACCTTTCCTCTTTGGCTATTTTAAATGTATAGAAAGCGATATTCTCGACAAATTAGATTTAAATGTGATCATAGAAAAATTTTCTGAAATTAAAATTCGAAAAAAGAAAATTGATTAGTAGGTAATTAATTATTGGTTGTTGCCTGTGGTTTTTCATTATTTATTGTTTGTATTGTTTTTATTCCTTAGAAACAAGATTTTTATTTATTTTGTTAAATACTGCTTGAGTTTTGTTAAATAAAAAATTTTTAATTATTTTTTAAAATTACATTTAATTGTGTATTTACTATTTATTGTTCACTTTTTTTTTGTGGACTAAAAGAAAGGGGTTTTTTTATTTTGATTATTTACAAATAGAAATTTTGTTTTGTTATATAAATATTTTCACTTTTTTTTTAAATTATATTTACTTGTGTATTTATTATTTATTGTTATTGTTTATTTTGTTTTTTGTTCACTAAAAGAAAGGTTTTTGTATTTTGTTAATTTACTATTAGAAATTTTGTTTAGGTAAGTTTTGTTCTCGGTCTTGTTAAAAAAAATTATTTATTTTTTAAAATTACAATTATTTGTGGTTTTTTTTTTTCATTATTTATTTTGCTGAATATAATAATGTTTATTTATTTTTTAAAATTATTAAAAAAATAAAAATAAAAATAATTGTTTTATTTTTTAACCCAAACTAACAAGAGAATTTTTGAATTTTATTGGGAAAGAGGGCCCGAATTTTTTCTTGTGCCTTAGGGCCCAACCAGATGAAAAATAGACCCTGTCTACGGCCTTGGTCCAAACAATAGTGAACAGTTAACTGACAATTGATTCCGTTTTTCATGTGGCCTTTCGCCACAGCTACTTGATCTCTTAGATTAGATACTACAAGGACAACAGAAGAGGATTTTTTTTAACATTTATTAGAAATATTCCTAATTTTTACCAACGAACGGATATAAAAACACCCAGGCTTAGTTTCCACGCGAAATTGCTGTCAATGATTGATGCCGTGGCCTGTCGCTAGTAAGCTGATAAAAGTGATACTAACAGGGCTGCTCTATTAATCTTTTTTTGTCTCTTCCTTTCAAAATAATGAAGGAGGACACAACTTTCGACAGTACCTTTATTGGACATTGCTGCCGCTGAAAATGCGGTAAAATAGTATATTAAGTACCAAGTGTCAAAAACGTTACTTAGTTTTCGGAGTGACTGAAGATGTATGAAGAATCAAATGACACAGAACTACAAAATTATCACGGAATATTAAATATAAATTACAGAAAATACACTTGATGTGACGTTAAGAAACAAAAGATAAACGAGATGTGACATTTTGCGAATGTCAAACCCGTGTTTTAGATGCGGTTTTAGTGACGAAAGCAGAAAAATGTATTCACAATTAAAAAGATCATTTATAAATTTCATAGAATCTCAGAGACTCTATGTAGAGATGTAAAACTAAGAAGTACGTAAACCTATGTGACATTTGGTGCTCTAGCAATCGTTTTATATCATATTTTATAGTCACGTATGGTATATGTTATGTGTAGTCCATTTCCCAAGTTTACAGTGCTGTAATGGTTGTGAATAAAAACAGTTAAAGGCGTTTACGAACGATATTATGTTTCGTTTTGAATCATACTCTTCGTAACTTGTAAACTTCATGGAAAACAATTTATGTGTGTACTTTGAAACGTACTATAAGGCACGTAAAATTAGTCATTAGTAGAAATGATAATGTCAGTACACTTTTACAGTTTGAAAAAATCACGTTATATTATCAACAGTTGATAATTAATAGATTAATTATATGATTTATTTCAATAAAGTATTATTACAGTTAATATTGTCGTATTTAATGAAGCGCGTTACCAATAGATATCGCAGAATAATAATTATTCTAGCAGTTTATAAGTTTTAAAAAATATTTTTCAACGACACTGACCGTTTAACTAAGAGGGAGAACATATACCTTGTACTGATGAGAAGCAAATACGCCGAATCCGGTCTACAAGTTATGTTGTCCCTCCTAATTGCAAACTAGAATGGTTGGTGTTAAATATTTGTAGATATGCCAACCCCGTTTGACTTTGAAGTGTATTCAATATCGGTTGGGGCCTATAGCCAGGGAAGTAGTTGTTGTTTCTTAGTTGAGCGGTCAGTGTCTTTGAAAAATATTTTTCAAAACCTATAAAGCGTTGAAATAATTATTACTCTGCGATATCTATCTATCTAAAGATATATAAAAAATAAAAAACAAGATTTCAACTACTCCTCCACAAAATCATCACTATCTCCATCATCACTGTCAAAATTAATAGTAAGTAGAGGCACATCTTGTCTATCGAATACTACTTCTCTATCCCACCAATCTTGTATAATTTTTTTTAGTGTGCTCTACTGTCTTTGACCCAATATCAGGAGTCACTTTTTTCTAAAGACTTTTTCCATGCACCTAATGCTTGTTCTGTTGAAGAACCATCAGTTTCCACATGATCTCTACAAATTTTTTTAAAGAAAGTATTTACAAAAGGAATATCCTTTTGTATCAACCAGCTCTGTATATCAGCCTTTTTGGTAGCTGTACTTTATTGATCACTGTACTGTGCATTATCAATTACAATTGTGGCAGGTTCTTCCAAGTTCACTTAAAGTTTTCAAGGTTATTTGTTCCTCTGAAAAAATATTGTGTTAATTAATTGTGAATGAAATAAAACAGTGAATTCAATATACTCACTGTTTCCATACATTTCTATATAACATTTCGGAAAGCATTTTGATCAAAGTTATCAATTTCAACAGTAGGTTTTATGCGTTGTATCTTTTTAGGTGGACTTTTAGGTTGTTCACCTCTAATATTCTTGGAGGCAATACGGTTAACAGTGGTAACGCTAAGTTGTAAAGCTTCTGCAACTCTCTACAATATAATGACTTCAATTAATGAAAGAATAATATATCAAGCTTAATTAACCTAACCTAACATTAAAAACATTTAACCATTTACATTTAAATATGTAAGAATAATATTAATAATAATGAATACAAATAGCGAATACTATTACTTACGTCTCTTACAACAGTAAGCGGGCCCCCATTTCGGCATTCTTATTCAAATAGCTCAACAAATATGTTACCATTTCTTGACATTTACTGTTCAGCTGCTTCGGCATTTTATTAACTACACACTGCAGATTTGCCTAAATAATTAGCAATGAAAGTAACTGTTTTTTTAATCTTAAAGAAGCAATGAATTTAAAAGCACCAAAAAAACTTTTAAACATTAGACGATGATCGAATGTCAATAAACGTCAAAATATGCTGGGGAATTTTACCAGTTGATCTGACAACGTCTTGAAGTTTTGCCAACCCGTTAGCTGTAAATTGCCCTGGCTGTTAAGGATAAGTTGTATTTACGGTAGGTAAATTAATATTTATTCTGATAAGCAGGAAAGTAACTAGAAATGACGTCATCGTCTTTTTATCGTAAATAAACCATATAACTAAATTTCTAGATGAGCATGGACTACGACAGATGAGTAGGTCTAAAATATGAAATGTTTGACAGACTGTGTATTTGATATTTAGTTGTATATTTGTTGTAGCTATTTTTCAATTATCCGAAAAAATTAAAATATTTAGCCGCTTAATACAATAAAATTTGTTCATCTTAGAACATCGTTAAAGCTCTTCCATCAATTTCAATTGTCATAATTTTTCTTTTGCCTTCGGTTTGTATTTCCAGTGATTGATTATATTTACAGACAAAACATCCAAATTCCATCGCGAACCAAAGTGGAAAACATATTTAAGAGAGAAGCTAGCGTCTCGTTGTTAAAAATAAATAAACAAAAAGTTTGCATGTGTTACAAGGAAAATGGATGTATGAAAAAGAAAGAAGGTCTCTGAGGAGAAGTGAAATTTTAAAATTCAAATCAAAAAGCTAAATAACAAGAAAACGAGGTTGGCAAACAAGCATCCATCATGTCATACAAAACACCCACTTTAAATTCGGAATAAAAACAATTTCGGCCAAACATATTTAAAAGCAGTGCCTTCAGCGATGCTGAAGCTTTCAGGGCCGGTACTACGGTTTTCGCAACCACTAGGAAATTATGAGTGTTAATGTAGGGCACAGAGAAATTTAATGTAATCAATCTATACAAATCGATTTTTATATTAATCCAATCAATTAAGTGAAAATTTACATGATATCGTGAAATAATTCGAAAATGTTAGAATTGATTTAAAACAGTTATGAAAGCTGTTGAGCTCGATAATTTGAGTTTGGTTGACTGATAAATAACCCGTAATTAGTTATAAGCAAGAAATAAACAATTATCAAACAAATTGAATACCTAGAGAAATACGAATGGAAAGCTGTGGGCTTTCAGTTTTATTTGCGTTAAGGCTTTATACAAATTTTGAATGAACATGTTTGGGCAAATAAAATTTATAACTATATTATTATTGGTACAAAAGTAGAATGAGCAATGAATGAGCAAGAAATTGAAAATAACATCGTGAAAACAAAATGAACAGCAAAGACCAAGATATTTCTATGGAGAACTAGAGATGAAGCTGTAGTTTATTCTATATAAGCCTGGAAACCTGGCGGCACAAGAAGGAGGAGGCCAAGGACTACTTGGTGACAAGAGGTGAAAGACGACCTTAAAAGAATTTGAATATGAAACTAGCAGGAGAAAACTGGTGGGTCCTATGTTAAATGATCCATTAGGAAGATCTTGCGGACTGGTCATCCCCGAACGAGGAGATAATACCGCTCAGAAGACCAAGACCAAGATCGGATAAATAAGACCAAGACTGATAAAAAAACTGTCTTGGATTGGTGTTGCTTCGCTCATCTCTACCTATTGGCACTATCATTAGCTGCTGTAGTTATATATTTTTCCAATGCTTCTAGTTTTCAGCGCAATATACTAAATAGCCCTAAGCGTCCGTTAGGGACTGTGCCAAAGCCCACATCGCACTCATTTTCGTAAATATTTTCAGTCCTTCGAAAAAAAATTGAAACCAACTAAAAATATATGTAATTGATTGTTAAGCATTCTCCGGATGTTTTTAAAACCGGTCCTGAGAGTTCAGTGAGGAGTTGGAATGATTGACAAGGGGTTGATGCGGACTTCTGCATCCATGCAATATTCAAATGTGAGGTGGAGAGACGTAACATGCCTATGAATCAATATGTGGATACACACAACAGATAGGGTGAACGCCAACTGTCACAAAACTGATTTAAAAGCATTCACAATTCAAATTACACAATTCTTTTTTGTTTCGGGAAGTCGAATAAGACAAACCCAAATACAAGAATAAAGTCATAAATGAAATAAAATTTGATAAACTTATGGGTAATTGTCAATTAGAATTACTGATTTGGATTCATAAATAATTTTTACTGGGTGTTTAATTAATCAAAAGGAATTCATCAAAATTTTCTCACGTAGACTCAACCCTGTAAAGAGTGGCGAGACATTAGCTCGACCTCTAAATAGGGCACTTTTTCAAGTGTTTTCATGAACCCTTGTCCCAAAATTATGGAATGGATTTTTGTAGACAGTTACAAATAAGTGCACTTCTTCTCCACAGACTTTGCAGTAGTTCTATTACCGGAGATTCACACCTATTGTACAATCGTCCGCAAATATATTGTTGAGTATTCTCCTAGGGATTCTTGTTATAATTTTGTCTCTCCTAGGTTACAAGGTTCAGGATATGTGGCAGTCGTCTCAGTTCCTGTTTGTTCAAGAATATTTAATCAATATTTAAGGTCATCTGACGTCGCCATATTGCGAGTCATCGTGCCTGCCGTATATGTTAGTTTATCATTGTTCAGAGTTGTTTTCTTTTTTTTATAGCCTAACGTGCCTCGACAGTCATTGGCACAGAAAAAATAGTTACAAATATCTACATGCAATTATTATAAATTTCAAATTAGATTTTACAGTACAGATTAGTAGTATTCAGGAACTGTAAGACTTTCTTGATTTCGGTAGGGCAGTGGAGGGAGCATTTCCTTGAGGTTAGGCCTTAGGTACAATTGTTGATATGTAGCGGAAAATTGTTTGCAGACCGTCAGAATGTGCTTAACAGTCACTATATCATTACTGCTATGGCAAACGGGACGATTTCCTGAAGACACCAAATATCCGTGTGTGAGTTTGGTGTGGCTGATTCGGAGTCTTCTGATTACAGTAGCCTCTCTCCGTGTTAAAAAGTTAAAGGAGAGAGGAGGAGTTGATGTATGGGCGTCATGAAGTGCTGTTGTGCTATAGGTGTCGCCAAGATTCTTGTGTAACGACGTTTTTGAAGTGGATCATTAGATCGATTGCGAGTTGGTCAATGTGTGTTGGGTTGTTATTAGTGGTAGCTTCTTTCGCGTGGCAGTCCGCAGTTTCGTAGCCATCAATTCCGATGTGAGATGGAAGCCAGATGAGAAAAACTGTTATATCTAGAGCAACGAGAGTTTGATAGATGTCGTGTATGTTCTGGAAGATTGGGTGGTCAGTGAAGATTGTCTGAATGGAGGAAAGGGAGTCAGTACATATTGCAATATTTTTGTGGGGTAGGGGGATGGGATGGAGATATTGAATGCCGGGACTTATCCCGATACATTATTCAAAATAAAACTGGTTTTCAAACTTAAAAAAAAACATTTATTAATATATGAAGAGTTTTTAAGTAGTCAGAGACTAATTGAAGATTTATGCCAAGATTGCCATCTTCATTCAACAAGTCTATTTCTTCAGAAATAATATTAGAAAAGTTCTGAAATTTTCTCCATTGGCAATGGCTTTTTTAAACGCTGTAGCTTCAATGACAAACCCACAGAGCAGTTTTAATTGGGCAGGCGTACTTCCGCGCATTTGAATCCAGCTTCTATTTGGCTATGGCTAGTAGGCAACCTATACACTTCAGGGACCTTGGTTTCTCACCACCTTTGCTCCACAAAACAGTCTAACCTATAGAAGTGAAAGTTTATAGGATGACCTTGAATACAAAAATGAGGTTCCAAACCCATTCACCTGAAGCGCTAGTTGCAATTGAGTTGTCGAAACAGGCCTGGTAGCTAAGGCCTTTAACACGAAAAGAAGAAAAGATTCTAAAATTCATCAAAGCTGTCATATAGTTGTCACCATTGTCTTTCATAGATTGTTTCCTTTTGCCATTTGCTGCTGTTATTTGTGTTTTAATTAGGTGCTGTAAGTCTTATCAAGTGTGATAATTCATAATATTTATAATGGTTGGTGTGAAGTGTTGCGTTCCTTGGTGTACAGATATTGAATAGAAGGGTTGCCTTTATTCGCAATCTAAAACTAAAAGAATTAGGCGCTGAACAGATTTATAAATCCTACAAAGTTTGCAACAGATATTTTGAACCACAATATATTGTTATTGGGACAAAAAAAGGTCTCACTCGCAAAGCTGTTCCTACAATCCCTCCAGGATTGATCAAATAATAGGAAATACGTAATATTATCACTCTTGGGCATTACTTAGCGCGTGGTATAATGTAAATTGCATTTAGGAATTCCTAAATTCGTTTTAGGTAATAGTTAGTGAAATCGGGCATTAGTCATTCAAAAACAAACTTCCATTAAAAAAAGCGTTATGAAATAGTTCTGAACCCATCCACTGCGATCGCTGAAATTCTTCTTCCCTTAGTCTGTTTTTCGGCCTCAGCTGCCTTGCCTATTTCGACAACTCAATTGCAACTAGCGCTTCAGGTGGATGGGTTTGACACCTCATTTTTTCATTCTAGGTAATCCTATTGGACTTTCACTTCTATAAGTTAGACTGTTTTGTGCTTTGCTCGTGTCTCTGGACAGAGAGGAGCCAACCTATTTGAGATACTATGAAAATCACTAGTTCAAGTCAAAATTAACGATACTAGTTTTATACTTTTTGTGGTTATATTTCATATTAATTTTATTATTGAATTCAATATGAAGAAATGTCGATCCATTATTAAGTCGTTTGTGTGAAAAAATAAATCTCACCACTTGAAAACAATGGAGTATTAAATCAATGTGCAACAATCCGCTCGTAGATCATATGAGAGAAAAATAAATGGGTGAGATAGTGAAATGGGGTGAGAAACAACGTCAACTTGAAAATAACGTGTCGTATCTAAAGATCTAGCGGCGGACACTTTTAAAAGGGCCTGCGTGCACATTTCGGATTAAGTTATTTATTTTGATAAATGGTAGGTATATTTGATTAATGCTGTAACAGCAGAATTCGATCTGGTAGAAACATTTTTTTCTTAGAAAGAAATGGAAGGAAATTCAGAAAATTCAATAAAAATGAAATATCAAAATATTAGAGATAATTTTGACTATGGTATTCTCATATATTGTTGTTGAGCGCATTATACAGAGTAGACAGGATTTAATTGACGTATACAGAGATCTCGTAAACCGCAATAGATACAATATTTATTTAATTGAGAAAAAGTTTGCTGTATTGATCGGAAGTTAGAAGGTTGAAAAAATTTTAAATATCTCGACTATCTCCGAAAATCGTCCTTTTTGAATTTCAATGTTCCGTTGTTATTACAGGAAATTTAAGAAAATGATTCCTTACTTTTTTTAAAAAACGAGATATTCTATAAATTTTTTTATAAATTTTTGTTTTTGTGAACATTTACATAACTGTTGGCATAAATTTCCAATATCAATCTAATATTTATCCAAAACAAAACTTCATTACCTACATTCTCACGAGAAATGTTTAACTGCGCATGATCATTTAAAGCGTTGAAAGCCATATCTGGACTGAACGACTGCTTCTTTATATCACTCTGACAGCCAATGTTGGCGATCAAATCTAATAAAATGCTCTTTTGGTGCCAATTTATGGCTATTTAGGCCTACAGGTTGAATTACTAATAAGCTTTCAAATCTAGTTTAAGGCAAAACCGCGCGCTCCCTTTAGGCAGCGATTACGTAATGAATGCTACATGTAGAAGCTTTAGTGGACGGTTTTAATTGCCTATGCTTCAAGAGGGACACAAAAGTCGATTTTATTAAATCTACTTCGATGTTTATTGTGTTACTTGGGTACAATGATACAACAGGTTTCATCTTTGAAAAGTCATCATCTCTTACCAAAGTTAAATTGATAATTTTAAAAATTGGTCATTAAATAAGAATTTTTTAAGGAAAATGGATACACTAAACGTGTCAAAAAATCTGTTAAATAGGAAGAATTACAGCCGAAAGGGTTGATGCAGCTACGTCTTATATGACACTCGAACTATGTATTGCACAGAATGGGCTTGTTCAAGAAAAAATCAATAAAGTTAATAATAGAAACTAAAACTCATTTTAAACAGATTCCAAAAATTTCCCGAATTAATTTAATAAATTGGATTGAACGGAAACGGGGCGTGGTTACCTGTGACGTCACACTGCATATGCTATACCTAGCCTTTGAAACACCGCGAGTGGAGAGCTGTGTACTGTGTATATATTATTATATCGTTTTGTGTAAGAAAAAAAACGATGGACTGTTGACTGTACCTACTGTTTCGTTATTTTGTTGTGTAGTGAGTGAGAAAAAAGTGGTAAATGAATACTATTTGATTCTCGACTGTCCTAACACATCCAAGAATGCACCAGAATGCACATTAAAACAGTGAACAGTGGAACAGTTAAACTAAAACCTGGAGTAGTACCAAGATTTTTTGACTGTTCAAAAAATAGAGTTACAATGCATTGCTCAAAGCCATGGTCACAGCTTTTACAAGTTAAGCTCAGAAAATAGAGCCTCTGATAATGATAAAGTAGAGGAAGAAAATCAAACGGATATCACACTAATGGAACCTATATCTCGGTAAATTGGGGTTCAGGCTTGCATTATGGCTTATGTATGTTCCAAAGCGATTCAATGCGGAGGCGAGGGATTTTCTATATGGAAAATGGCTAATAAGAGAAAATGCACTAGCAATGAGATTGTTCCAAAGAAATCACGGATCGAAAAAGACGGAAAACCTATGAACGAAGAGTTTTCAATATCCACTAGCGGTTCTTCTTCTACATTCACTTCGTCAGAATTAAGTATGTCATAACCGAATAACTCATTTTATCTAGACACTAATAGGTCAGAAGGAATAAAACATTTTATTTGATAGAAAAAAAATCTAAAGCTTTATTTGGGAGATCAGAGTCATTCATCATATGTTTTGAGCTTGTTGAGTGAAAAAATGTGAGGACAAGCTTGATATTTTTTTAACATTAAAAAAGATTAGATTGAATTTACCTTATAGGATATTAGGAAACGATTTTGGTGTGGCACTTTCCAGAGTAGCATTATACAAAAAACTATACCGTTATTAGCCAGTTACCTTTACCCATTTGTGCAAGTTAAGAAAAGACTTCCTATTCTCTCCAGACGCAGATTATAAAAATGTACAATATAATATATTATAGATAGTTTTGAAATTTCGATCCAAAAGCCAAGAGTGAAATATTTGTTTATATTAATGTAGTCCATAAAGATATCGACTTCAGGTGAATTTGCAGAATCTAAATCCAGTATCTACTGAGTACATCTTTAATAGCCAAAATCACTAACACTTTTAAAATTTAAAGATATTGCAGCTGGAACCAACTTTCTCATGTGAAACGCAGCGGTGTACAGAGCACAATATGCAATGTGACGTCAAAGTCGGCTCTGTCGCTTTTTGAGGGAGCTCCATTTTCAACCTCTAATATCTAAGTAGTGGGAAAAGTTCAAGAGCTGAAAATTTCACCAGTTATTTTGATGATTGAGTTTTACAAAATAACGTAAGAAAAACATTATTTTTGGAGGAAGTTTCAAAATAAATTGTTCAATCTGGAAAGTTTAGTAATTTGCCTTAGTAGAGTTTATGGTCGAATATCTCCGGAACTAGTCGAGATATTTAAAATCTTTTTTAACCATCCAATTTCCCATCAATCAAGAAAATTTGTTCTTCATTTAATCGATATTGTATCCATTGTGGCTTACGAAATCTCTGTACGTAAATCAAAAGTGCAGCTTGAAGAGATCTAAAAAAACTGGAAACTACAGTAAGATTAATTTACAAAGGAAAGGGCAAGTTTACAACACTGTTTATTGGTGCAGATATTCAAGAATTTGCCTATAATATAAAATTAGGAATCTGAATACATTTTTAAGCTATAAATAAAAATATGTAAATGCTGCTGTTTTATCTCGAGTCAAGACTATCAAATAAATATTGTTTCCTCTGAATACTCATTAAGCAGAATGATAGAATCGTGCAATAGCAATATTATTTTATAATGAAACATCCATGAACACTAGCTATAATTGCAACGATAAGAAAATGGTCATTTTAAGCCTGTAATTGACTATTATTAGTTACAGTCCTCCATAATGCATAAAAATATAAGTACTTATGAAAGTATTCAGAGCTGTATTCACGACATGATGCATCTTAAAACCACAAGCTGAAGCCTAATGTATTTAAATATATATACATATCCTCCTGAGATAACTTTTTATTTCATATACCAGAGTTGTATTGAGATTCAAGTAGGCTCAAACTGGTGCCTATCAAAATTATAATTTAATATTTTTTAAGAAAGAGAAAGTGTTTAAATCGTACATTAGTAGAGCCGCAATTTATTATTCTCACTCTTTTAAATATTTCTAACCCTTGTTTGGAGACTTCACTCCGCCCAATACAACTATACGATTAAAGGTGACGACTGATTTGAAGGCTAGGTCAGTACTGAATATTTCAGACACTCACTCCGTTCCCTCCACACTCGCCATCTGAACCTATCCTCCAGAATATTTTAGTATTCTACAATTTGAGGAAAAGTACTTAGTAGTTATTGAAATTTTTTTCATCAAAGACGGACAAGAAAGTAATGCATTGTTTCGCGAGTCAGTTTCCTCCCAATTCCCTCTAACCCTTTTTAAAATTCTCCAGGCTTTCTTCCGTTGTGGTCCATGTTTTTGGGCTATCATATCACTTCAGGATAAGCCCATTTTCCATGTCTACTCTGCAGTGATTATGAGACGTTAACCGTCTTTTAGTTGTTCAATACAAGACCTAACAAGGATCTCTCCCATCCAAAAAATAATCTGGGTACACAATTTAAAACATAAATTTAAATTAACAAGTTATCTTTCACAGGTTTAAATGTAAATATTGCAAGGTTAACATACTGAACTTATCCCTGGTCCTAGATATGAGGCGGAGATACATCACAGAGAGTAGGAGCAAGTCCCAAGTGGACTGACGCTTCCCCTAAGTGAGGCCTGGTACACATAGGGGCCAATGGCTAGGAAAGGTAGAGGAGCAGAAGTGTATTGTGAAATTAGGATCACAAGACGTTCCTTCTCACTATGAGAACATACCTCTGTATTTCAGTACACAAGGTTATATTAACATCCAGACTGGTAGAGGAAGGCCAGAAAAAACTGAATGTATCGGCACCTCACTAAAGTAAGATAAGTGTGGGTGCCAGGACATGGAAATATATCTGGAAATATACTTTCGAGAAATGGTTCAGCTACCAGATCAGCTCTTGAGACTACAAAGAAAGTGGTCTGGCAACAAATAAAAAAATGGGTGCTAAGCGAACAAAGACTACATTGGAGGGACACTTCAAAACAGGTACACAGTCATGACCTGGTTAAACAATATATAACTTTATAACGGGTATCTCAGCTGCAGAATTTGTATCATGGAGATCGAGAGCGTAATCCAGATATTATCTAACTCTGAGGCACTGAACTCAAAGAGGTAAACAGTTTTCGGAGAGGCTAGTTTGCCAATTTGCAGTCTATATATATTTAATATATATACATTACATTTACATTTTCAATAAAAAAATGTGGGTAAGTCCACATCTGCAAATAGGCACTACTTACTATCAGTTCACAATAATATTACTGCCATTCTATCAAATTTGTCATTCTCTTTGTATTAATGGTTGAAAGACCTTCTCTGATTATTATGATTACATTTTTCTATAATTCTCCTGTAAAGTGATCACCATTAACATTTTTTCCATCAACTTAATGATTCTGCAAAATGCACTTTTAAGCTTAATAGCCAATGTGTAAACGACTGAAAATGTAAAGATAATAAAAAATTTTTTTGTCCCTATTGGAATGACTTTTTGTGATAAGGGTCATGAGAAAACATATGTGTTAGAAATCATTAGATAACTTCACAATAATTATCTACTAAGAATTACAGAATTCTTCGATTAGGTATAATTGCCCAAGTGTTAAATTATTGTGCTGTTAAAGGGATTACAAAATTATTTATTAAGCGGAATTATTTGTTGTTTGTCTTTCAAACAATAAGAAATAAATAAATTGCAGATATTTTCCTATTGAAAATCATAAAGGCAAATTAATGACTGTTGAATGAAACTGGAATCAGAACTTGCTATTTTAGGTAATTCGATATGCTGTAATTAATTATAGATTATAAATAAATATATACAGAAATAATTTCACTCAGTTTTTATTCAATTACATTTTCACTTCATGAAGGTTTTAATTTAATTTCTAATATGCTTGAATGGAGGAAAAATGGCATGGTATGAAATATGGTCGCGTAGCAAAAGTTTGGATTTTGGCTAGGGTGCAATAAAAAATAAAGGAAATACATCATTTTATATTTTTTATCACTTTTTTTCTGATGACAATACAGGATGGTACCGCCACCATATCAAATGATGGCTATCACCACAAAATAACGGATTAAGTTTTTAATTTTAAATTTCCTCAGTATGGGTATCAATAATTGGAAGGGTCTAATTAGTGGAACAATGAAATAAATCTGAATCCAAAATATTGTCCGAAACAAAATGGCGAATCATAAATATTTTACAGTGAACAACTAAAAACTTGAAATGAAAAGTTAAATAGTGATTTTTAAAGGAAATAATAATGATGCAGATAATATACTAGGCTGATAAATAATAGGGTAATAAGTACCAGCATCCTCATAAAAATAGTTCACACTAAACTAATAATATGGGGCGCGTAAAATTTCGATTATAAACAGCCTACCGCTCATATCATTATACAGAACAAGCCAGCCAATCTACATCAAATTGAACAAGTAAAAAAGTTCCATAGGCGTTTATATTTGAAATTTGTAGTAATACAAACACCAACGTTAGGTTATCCAAAGGAAGCAAATCCGGTGATTGTACGGACCATAAGAGAGTTCAACCCCATTTTTTTCTACGCAATAATTAAATCGAAATGAACGTGTCGCTTCTTGTTAGTATGTCTATGTACAGTGAAGTTGATTTAGTAGTAGTGGGGAACTGAAGTAATATCAATAATTGTCCCTGTTTTAAATCTCGCGTTCGAACTGGACTTACTTTGTCGGTATACTTAGGATGCAACTTCTGAAAAAACAACTTTTGCAAAATATGTGTGAAGGTGAATATGTCACTATCACCGTGCGACATCACAGACCGATCATTCAAATTATTTTCTCAGGTTACGGTGGAAAAACAGTATGCGAAAAGTCAAATCATACCATTTACACAAGTACGACAAGGAAAATATGAGAAAAACTACTCGAGAGAAGAGAGAGAAGAATAATGGGCTCATTTACACATTTATTTTTATTTTACCATTAGGAAGAGGACATCATGTTGAGGCTCTGTGCAAAAAATTAGACGTCAGCGAGACTCCTAAGTCGTCTAAAAAAAATTCTAAACATTAAACAGCGCTCCTCTCCGAATTTCAGGCGTGACGTCATCGCATATGAAATCTCGCGCCGAACGGTTTTCGGTTAGATGACTACTTAGCTAGTAACAGTACTTTGCTTGCTTATATGCTTATTATCTTTTATTATACGTTTTAGCAAACTCTAAACAGTGTTTTGTTTGTGAAATAAGAACGTTTAGAAATAATTTAAACTATTCGACACGATGCGGTTCCAGAATGTAAAAGTACTACCATTAAAACATCTAACAAAGCATTTATTTCTATTAATAAGGATGCAAAAAATGGGAATGACAGAAAAGCATAAAAAGACTTAAACATTCACTGATAAGTAAACATACTTTGTGTATTTTTAGGATTTCATTTTTCTTCAATTAGAATCGTTATAAATTACCTTATAAAATTAATACGTTGTGAATCCATATTGAGAGGGTTATTGAAAACCACATGCTTGTATTAATCTAAATTTATTGAAAAAAGTAGATAATATTGTTCTTATAGCTTGTTATTAATTATTATTAGGTTTAATAATGTTCAAAATTATTTAATAAAATAATGGGTCAGCTCTTCACAAATTAAATTTCATTAAATACATTGCTTTTTCCAAAAACCAGGTGGTAATCTTTTTCAGTAGATCATCAACAAAACTGGCGTATATTATATGTTTTGAAAGAAATTATTTGATTTGATTCAAAGTCCGGATCAGCTCTAACAAATATCGCTTTTTTTACCAGTGAGGTGCATGTGCATTTGAATCTGATGTAAACATTTGGAACCAATATTACCTGCTTCATCAAAATAAGTTTTTCTTGTTCTTCTCAACATTGGTGATTTAATTTCAACTACACATTCATCATAAAAAGCATTTGGAGAAGCTTCTTTATTTGGGCAATTTGCAGTTAAAAAATTGAAATTTTTTACTGAGTAAGCTGTAGCATTATCTCCGTAACTTTGTCCACCAGACCAGGAATAAAATAAAACATCTGGATTCACCCTGTATATCATTTGAGAGAGCATGTATTTATGAAAATATTGACATTTTTAATCATTCTGTTCGGAAAACAGCCAAAAACGATGTGTCACATAATATAAAATTATAATTTAATAAACTCCTGTTTTTCATTAAAAAAGTTCATAATCATTAGCAAGTCCACTTCTGGAAGATTTAATGAGTCTGCTTTTTCAAAATTAGGTCCACACATTTTATTTTATTCACACAAAATTGTGTAGGTAATTCAAAATAAATAAATTCTACGCGAGGCACGTTACAGTCAGAAGCGTAATGTTAGTGCACATATTAACTTCCATATGCGGTGACGTCACAGTCATAGCCTTCGCCCTGCTACGGTATGCTTGTTTAATTGGTTGTATTAGGAGAACGACATATTCTATTGACATAAAATTTTCAGAATCGTATTTTTATCCTTAGTACTTTGTTTTATGACAGCTGAAAATAATTTAAAAATTTTAGTAAACGAGCCCGTTGTGGGCAGTTAGCGATGGGCGTATTCAGTTCCAGAGGATGGAACAATGTTCATCGCCCCCCATTTTACACAAAATGTCATTTGTACAAATTAATCTGCGCTTCTGGCAACAGTGGTTAAAATTGGGGGGCGATGAACATTCTTCCAGCCTCTGGAACTAAATACGCCCATCGCTAACTGCCCACTGCCCACAATTATTCTTCTCTCTCTTTCAAGTAGTTTTTCTCATACTTTCCTTGTCGTACTTATGTAAATGGTATGACTTGAATAGACTTTTCGCAATCTGTATATACCAACCACGAGATATAGTACTATGATCGGTGTGGTTTTTTCTAGATACTTTGAAAAAAGAAGATGTAGGTCATTGTTTACTAATTTTAGTTGGGTACCATAAAATATTACCCAAGTAACACATTTTATTTACCAAGCAAATAATGTTAGATCGAAGCATATGATTCAGAAAAAATTATAAAGTTTAGCATATTCTAAGCATTATTTTATAGAATAATTTCAGCCTTCCTCAAAAGACGTCTTATCTTGTTTTAGACTAAATATTGCAATCAAGTAGCAATGATTGCTAGTAAGTCATGTAAAGTAGCAAAATAATAGAGATAATGACTTTAAAAAATGCCAAAAAAATGAATAGCCAAATTGGAATTTAGTGTGGTCATAAAATAACTTTAAGTGCTTCAATTAGTGCCATTTATAAGCAATACTATAAAGTTTTGTATTGGAATTAACTTGGAATTTAAATGGAAATTAATTCCAAAAAAAACCACAGTATTGCTAACCTTAATGTGATTGTGGATCTCAATTCAGTTGAAAGGTTTCATGATTTTCCAGAAATCATTATAGAACATAGAGAAAAAGATTGGAATAAAAATTAATGGAGAATCACAAAACTACGGAAATTTGGACGAATAGGTGCGTACTACAGGCGTGTACATAATAGTAGTAACGTAGCTAAAATTTACAACGAAATAACTATAGACACAGAAGATCACCCTCCTGGTTCTTGGACCACGTCTCTCTATTGGCCTTGTCGTGGGACTCTTTCTTAATAGGCAAATACCACTACGTCCTGGTGGAAAATTTGTTGTTGCTGTTGTTCCCAACCCATGCCTCAGGAGCAGCACACAATATTTTCTCTCCACTTTCTAAGGTCAAATTCCTTATTATCATTCCCATTTTCCAGTTATTTAGTTAAGTTTCAGTTAATTGCCTACGGTCACTTTTTTCTTGGTTCCACATAACCACCTAATGTTTTTTTCTACTTATTTTGAATTCTGAATATTTGAGCAAGTACAATACTGTACTCAGTCCCCAATGATAAGCGAAATCTAGTAAGGCGAAAATTAAGGGCCATCCCGTGTAATGATAAATAATGAAGAAATTTGTGTTGTTCCGACAACTGCCCGATAACCGCGGTATTATCTACAATTAATGAGAATGAAGATTTGCTCGTTGAATATTGTTAGTTAGCTTCAAGTATAACGTCGGTTTTCGTTTAAGCGTCTGGCAGTCGATTTGTTATATCTACGATATAATCAGCATGTCTTATTCTATTATTTTATTTAATTTCAATACAGGATATACTTAGATTGAAAAGTTAGATACCATATAGTTTGCAATTCGATAGCTATCAAAGCAACATACTACGTTTGTTGCTATATTTGTCGCTGCAAGTCCGGTAG
>CAJUYG010000669.1:23793-61438 GCA_910591675.1 Galerucella calmariensis | reverse complement strand
TCTTCTTAACGACCAACTTGATATTAACAATTCTCCCTTATTAAACATTTTTACCTAGAAAGGTTCCTGTAGGATGATTGTGAATGAGTTTCCAGGTAAACTGGTTAAATACTTCAGTTAATCCCATATTTAGACAAATTTATTTCATTTCCTTGTAAATAGATTATAATTTTATTGTTAAATAACCGTATAATTTAGTATTAAGGCACTGTATAAATTGAAAATTTACCTCCATTCGTTTAAAAAAGCTACTGTGTTAGCGAAACACGTCCCAACTTTAAGGTTAAATATAATGTAGATTTAACAAAATAAAATTGTTTGATTTCATAATGAAACATAAACTCCATTCAAAACACATAATTTACTCTGATCACTCAATTGAACCTTCATTTGGACCTTATTTTAGAATGGATAGTTTCTGTTTATTTATCAAATGATACGAATCTATAATTATAAGACAAGGACCGACATTGTAGGTAAATGTTTACAACTAAATAATAATAAAAACCAAAGTTGATTTGAGTTAACATTATGTCGAAAGTCAGGTATAATTGGTAATGAAGTATATCTATTAAGGAATTATCTTCTACCCAGTCCTTGAGAGAAATCTCAGAGATTAGTAGCTCCTTCACTCTTTAGTCCTAGGAACAATCTTAGGTTATTCATAAAGTTCAGTTTAGTTTTTTTGTTCAGTAGGGGACTCGATCTTATGGAATTTTGTAGGGATGGTTGTTCAACCTAAATACAGGCAGGCACTTAAATTTGTCAAGCTGGACCGATATCCTTTTATAACTCCTATTTTCAAAAATATAATCCGGCTTTTTATTGCACATTTTAATAATTATCAGTCAAATGGAGTTGTAATCACCCTTAAACAATCCTATTTTATTAGTTCAGTTGTTTAAGCCCATTTATGTTTAAATCCATGTTTTGTCTTTTAACTAAATAAAATGGAGGTTATTATTATATTTTCTCGATTATCTTTTATTGTTAATTTTATTTTCTATCGTAAAATCGTTTATGAGCCTGGACCATCCATTACAATAGCTCATACATTATCAAAAAAATCAATAAAAACTTAAAACGCTTTTATTTTGGTTATTTCATGCCTGTATACAAGCAATAAAGAGAATGGTTTGCTGATCAAAATATAATGATTTATTATACTGCAAAAATAATTGCAGTTTTAAGCACGTGTTAAACCGATTTCGAAATGGAATTAACTGAGTATGAACAGACAAAAAAGTAAAAAAAGATCAGTGACGGAGAGACAGGACAATTCTCATTTGATCATAAAATAAAACAATACTTAATGCGATGTAAATTTGTTTACGTTTATTATTGGATACTAAATATGGATAAAAATTGACGTAAAAGACAATAGTGACGTTTTTTAATTCAACCTCGTTCTAGCAAAAAATAGAATTCTATATATATAAATATATATATATAATCAGTAAATCCTTCCACCATCGATGATGCAATTATTTATGTACGAATTTACTTCATCACCTTCTGTTCTGTGCCAATTCCGCTTCTAGTCACTAGCTTATATCTCTTTTATTTAGTGTACACCTTATTATTCTCTCCCACGTTTCTCTTGGTCTGTCCGTTCTCTTTTCCCTTTTCTTCTTTCCAAATTTTTCCAACTAATCTAGCTAATCTCCCTTCTATAACTTCTAGTGTGGACTGTACCTAGTGATGAGCAAAACTGGACCAAGACCAATACCTGGATATTCTTGGCCTTCTTCTTGTTCATTTTGCCTAGTTCTTGGTATTGCTAGACTTAAGACTTCTAGACCAAGACTTCTAGACCAAGACTTCTAGATCAATATTTCTAGACCAAGACTTCTAGACCAAGACTTCTAGACCAAGACTTCTATACCAAGACTTCTAGACCAAGACTTCTAGACCAAGCTTCTGGATCAATATTTCTAGACCAAGACTTCTAGAACAAGAATTCTAGACCAAGACTTCTAGACCAAGACTTCTAGGCCAAGACTTCTAGACCAAGACTTCAAGACCAAGACCAAGACCAAGACTTCAGGACCAAGACCAAGATTTCAATACCAAGACTTCAGGACCTAGACTTCAAGATCAATACTTCAAGATCAAGACTTCAAGGCCAAGACTTCAAGACTTCAGGACTAAGACTTCAAGACCAACACCAAGACTTCAAGAGCAAGACTTCAAGAACAAGACTTCAAGACCAATACTTCAAGACTAAGACCTGAAGACCAAGACCAGGACTGCAAGACCAAGACCAATTTTGCTGATCACTAACTATACCTACCACTATATCTTTACTTATATCTATATTCCTTATAGTCTCTCTCTCTCTCTTGGTTACTCATATAGATCTTCTTAGATATTACATTTCTGTTGATTGTATCTTACTTTTCTATTGTTCTGTTAAGACCCAAGATCACATCCAAATGTTAGTATTGGTGTATATAGCGAATGAAAACCTTTATTTTTGTCTGCTTTGTTTCTTTTTAATTTAAAGATTTTGTGTTCATCGCATAGTAGTTTATTTGAAAAACAGAATTTCATATTTTATGTAAACTAAAGCATAACTTTCTCAATGGTTATTCTGTCTTTATATTTATTTTTTACTTCGCCTTTATTCAGAAAATTATTAGCGAGTTCAAATTTGGATTACAATAATAGTTTCACTGATAAACATTCAAATATTATTGTGAGAGTAACTTGTTCCAATCGCGTGATCTAATGATGTAGGAATATTGAGTTCAGTCAGCTCTTACTGTGTTAGTCATAAAATCACCGAGCATCCATTGTGTCTGCTCAATTCAGAGGTTGTACGTGAAATTTAAGTCTTGATAAGTTAGGTATCTTGATATTATCAGTGTAAAAATATCATTACTTTTAGTAGAAAAAGTTTTCTCCGTGTCTCATATACTCAGTTGGTCGATGGTAAAAGCAAACTCAACTATCATTATGGGTGGGTAGTAATAATAATAAATAAAATTAAAGGTGGACCGCGCCAATCGATTGGTGGTAGAAAACAGGGTGTCGTACAAATCTTGTTTCTTATCTTGACAGTATCTTATTCCCAGTAGCAAATTACATTATTTACACTAACCATGTAAGGAAATGAACACCGGCAGACCGAAGATACGTTATGTCTGAGAGTTGCTTTTTATTATACCTTTTTTTAATTTGTTCATTTGACTTAATTAGTGTAAGGCATACATTGTAGAAGTAATACAACCACGAACAGGGGCGGACCAAGGTCTAGGCAGCCTAGGCACGTGCCTAGTGCCCGTAATTTTTGGTCCCGAGAATTAGATTTTCAATTTTTATAATACTTAAATTTTATTTTGACATAAAAAACTTGATTCATTTGAGTATGTACTGTTAGTTACTATTATGGCAAAAGTATAAGAGAGAATAGATGCTACAAACAAGACTCTTCAATAAAAAGTCGAATCACTGAATACAGCAGTCTTTATTTTTGATTCATAGTTGACAATTTAGAAAAAGGAGCAGAAAAAGTTGAAGTTATTTCATATATTAATGATATTATAAAAGACGGCAAAAAACAATTTCATGATGAAATTCCAGATCAAGAAATAAGATTCAGTGGCAAAGAACATTTTAAAGTTAATATGAAGTATTACAATTCAAGACTTTCATAAATAAAGAAAATATTATTTAGCCCGTATCTAATTTAACCACAACACTAAGAATTTATGTAACCCCCCAGTAAGCAATGCAAGAGGTGAAAGATCATTCTCAGTAATGACCAGAATAAAAAAAAATTTAAGATCCACATGAGATCAACAAACATTACTTTATATAGAAAAAGAGCTACTAATTATGACAAACTAATTGACAAATTTGCAGAGTTAAAAGTGAGAAAAAATGCCATTGTTTGAGTATATATTGTTCGTTTTAATAAATTATGTTTATTTAATTTTTGTAATATAAACTATTTTCTTCAATTTTTTTCTTGGAATTCGATAATTAAATAGAATATACATACTATTATATTATACGTTAAGTCTAAACTAACAAACGCAAAGTATGTGTCATGACTGAATTACAATGTTACATAGGGCCCGCTTTAACCTTAGTCCGCCACTGGTCATGAAATAAAATTACTAGCTTAATAAAATACGAGAAAAATGACATCACACCTTTAAGTTTTGAGTGTAAGGCTCATTAAGTATTTTGAATAGGTACAAAGTTGCTTCTATAAAAATAATAGTGAGCTTCTATTCTATTCTATTCTATGGGAATTGAAGATAATCATTGTTTTGTCAATAAATCACATTAGAAGGGGATTTATTGGCTCAAACTTATTTTTATTTTGCTACAAATACAGGGTGTCATGAAGTATTATAAATTAGAGAATTTCATAAATTAAGATTAATTCTTAAGAAAAATTTAGAATATCAATAAGCCTTCAAAAAACTTAGTAGTTCTTGTATAACAGGGAGGAGCAGTGAAATTTTTCTAATAATTGAAAAATATATGGCAGCAAAGAAACAGGAAACTTATCGTCTTAATCACTTAAAAACCAAAAACTGTGAATGAGCCATTCGATAAAAGATATTTAAATTAGGATCAATCAAATTATTTAACACTGGGTATAATTGGGCATATTCCACAAAAAACTGGATTTTAAATTTTTCTTTACATGTTACGCCCCCTAGCGGTTAACCTAGAAACTTGAAAGTAATTTCCAGCAATTTCTCTTGCCCACTTTTCCTAAGGAATTTTTTTCCTAAAGTTATAATATGAATAGTTTCTGATATATAGCCGAGAGATGTTTACAGGGTGGTCCTTAAGTAATTGTACATAGAAATACAGTACAATCTTCACTTTAAAATATTGCGATTTAAAGTTGTGGGTACGATAATTTTTTTTTCAGTATTAGCTTTAGTAGCAGTTAACATCAAAAATATGTAAGGTACTTTGAATGGAAGCTATTGAAAATTTTAAGAAAAAGTAAACTACACAAAAAACACAATTAACTTTGAGGTTCCTAGTCGCCAGACAAGGCAGGTTACTTCCTTTCATGTTCCGTTTTGTAGAACGAATTATGCACAATTTTCATTTATACCACGAACACTGAGAGGTAATAATCAATATCCTGAACTTGATTTCTCCACGGGTTTTATCAGTTTTAAACGAACACTGTCAAGTATACTTAGATAACTAATTGTATTAATGATATTTGGTTCTTTTTAGTTAAGTGTTTTTCTGTATTTCTTATATCTTACAAATTTTTATTTATAGTGAATTGTATCTTTTGTATGTTTTGTATGTTCTGTACTTTATGTGCATAAATGTTTTGTATTTTTAAGATTTGTAATCACTTTTTGTGAAATGGGTTCGCCCGTAAATAAATAAATAATAATAATTATAACTTCAATATTGTCTGAAGTGAATGTTCGAAACCGTATTTAAAGTACCATACATATTTTTCATGTTAACTGCTACTATACCCTAATACTGTTCATCCTAATACTAAAAAAATAATGATCATACACACAACTACATTTTTCGAACGTAATTTCATTAAATAATAATCATGTAGTTAATCACTAAAACGTGATTATCTCTGAAATCGTTGAGATTTGGGGATACTAACAGATATACCTTTTTTTGTTGTAATAATGTGGATTTGATAATTTTTTTTAAAAAAGTTGCGCTAATGTGGAAGGAAAAAAAGTTTCGCGTACATTTATGCCGCATATGTACGTGGCCTGTGTGACGCCCTCTACAAAATACATCGAAATAGGTACAAAATTATGATTTCTCATATCCAAAAACCGCCATCATCAAATTCTTATGCATATACGTCAAAAAGCGTTAAAGTTATTGTAAAAACCGAAAATTAAAATTCCATGTTTAACACCCTGTATCTCTCTTAATATCAACATTTTATTGAGGCCAGATGATTTAAATCGCAATATTTCAAAGTGACGATTGTAACATGTACAATTACTTAAGGGCCAGACAACGTGCCTATTAACTTTCTGCAACACTTCCCAGAAACAGCTAAAGCAACACTGCTAAAAATATTTAATCAAATATGGACAAAACATACGATCCCAAAAAAATGGTCACAAGGAATAATCATACCCATTCAGAAGACAGGGAAAAATAAATTATTAGTCGATTCTTATAGACCCATATCCCTAACTTGCACCATGTGCAAATTACTAGAAAAAATAATCAATAACAGACTTGTTTGGGAGTTAGAACGAAGAAAATTGATAATACCAGAACAGAGTGGATTTAGAAAACACAAAAGCACAATCGATAACATCATCGACTTAGAAAGCGACATACATGAGGCTTTAGCAAACAATCAGAAATGTATAGCTGTATTTTTTGACATAAACAAAGCATTCGATACGGCATGGAGGCCTAACATAGTAAAAAACTTGCAAGAATGGAATATAGACGGAAACATGCTGGATTTTATTTACAATTTTCTAAATAACAGAAGTTTCCAAGTTAGGATAAACGGCTCGATCTCCGATCTAAAAACACAACAACATGGAACACCACAGGGATCAGTAATCAGCCCAACTTTATTCCTTATAGCTATAAATAACATCACCACTAATATACAGAAACCAATAAAAGTCCGACTGTATGCGGATGATCTAGTAATGTACATAAAAAGTAAAAATCTAACAACAATGAAATCGATTCTACAATCACACATAAACATACTTGAAAAATGGTCTAAGGACTCCGGGTTTCATTTCTCTGCAGAGAAAACCAAATGTGTAATGTTCTCCAAGAGAGAAGTAGACCAAAAGCCACTACTTGAACTAAATGGTAGTCCCCTCGGGTATGTGTCAAAAATCACATTTCTGGGAATGATCTTCGACTCGCAATTAAATTGGAATGAACATATTAAAAATCTAGTAGTTAGATGTCAGAATGGACTAAATCTATTAAAAGTCCTCGCAAACAGAGAGTGGGGATCTGATCGAGAAACTTTACTCCTAATCTACAGAAATTAGATCCAAGATCGATTATGGATCCATCGCCTACGCCTCCGCTAAAAAACGCATATTAAAACGTTTAGATGTCATAGCAAACCAAGCATTGCGCATCATTTCTGGAGCTTATAGAACATCCCCTATCGAAAGCTTACAAGTAGAGCTAGGAGAGTAATCACTAGATAAAAGAAGGCAATACCTGACACTGTCATATATTATGCCAGTACTATAATGGGCAACCAAGAACATCCAAACTATAATAACACAGTTGCAAATAGATATCAAAACACCTACGAATTCAGGAAAAGAGTCGACTACCCCTTCTATCAGAGAGTTTCCAAATATATCATACAACTAGACATACAGATACCTTCCATACTAGAAGCAAATGTTGATATACCACCGCCATGGCTTATTAAAATTCCGAGCATAGACACCAGCTTAACCAACTTTAACAAGGCAGAAACTCCAGCCTCCATAGTATACCAGAAGTTTCACACGAAACTTTCCATGTATTCTTACTTTCATAAAATATATACCGATGCATCCAAAACTCCAAATGGAGTCGGAGCTGCTGTTATCACTTCCTATAAACCACCTTTGAAATATAAATTACCCGACGTAAGCTCTGTGTATACAGGAGAAATATATGCTATCCTACAAGCTTTAATCGAAATTCAATCGTCAAACCTGCAAAAAAACTGTAATAATAACAGACTCCTTAAGTGCCCTAAGTACCTTGAAAAATATTTACACTTACAACCCTCTTGAACTACAAATCAAGACTTAATTGCATCTACTACAAAACAACAACTTGGATGTCAGATTCTTATGGGTGCCCTCTCATCAAGGAATACAAGGAAACGAAGATGCTGACAAACATGCAAAAGACGCTACAGTATGCAAAGATGTACATGTAGTGAACAGTGCGGTTTACAGTGACGTGAAAACCTACATCAAAATGAAAATTAATTCTCGGTGGCAATCGGAGTGGCAAGGATCACTCCAAAAATTAAGACAAATAAAGGAAAGTGTCAAACAGTGGCCGCGAATGTGCAGTAACCGCTTAAAACAGGTCGTAATAACTAGACTAAGAATAGGTCACACTAAACTTACGCATGAATATTTAATACGTAAAACTGATAAACCTATGTGTATTATTTGTAGCCGTGAACTAAATGTAAAACATATACTCTTAGAATGTACATTATACACATCGCAAAGACAACAATGTAATTTTCCAAATGACATGAATACCTTGCTAGGAAAGGACTGCGATGTGGATAATATTTATAAATATCTGTCAAATACCTCTTTACTCTATAAGCTGTGATTATATTATTAAAGCCATCGCTGATAACCAACTTGGTTGATGCGAGAAACAAAAAAAAAATTACTTAAGAACCACCCTCTATAGGTACTCGTTTGGCAGATACCTGCAGCAACTAGAATATTCTGGCTGTTTATATATATTTTTTTTATAAGTGGAAGAAAGGGAACATTCAAAGTCCATATTTGAGCCTTGTGGGAGCAGGTTATGAATTACTATCCCGATGACAACTTTGCTATTGTCTGGTACATACTTGCAACCCTCAAAATAGGTTGTCAAATTTCGTTTACGCTTCAACATACGTAAGTTATACCATAGTAAAATTGTAGCTGTTTGGGAGTAGATTATAAAATTTTTTTTTCGCATTTTCAAAAATTTAAGAGGCTGATAATAAAACCTCATTTAAAAATTTCCCAGCTTTGTGGGAATAGCTGTTAGACTATATTTTACCTTAAATACCTATAATTAGAGAAATATACAATTTAAGTGTATAATATTTTTTTCTAAATAAAAGCACGGTCCTATTTGAATTAAAAAACTCCTCGAGGACAAAATATCTTTGTGTAGAATATCTAAAAGTGGAGACTATAGTAAAATAGATGTCATTGGTCATTTTAGTACTTGAAGTATGTTGTAGTGGCCAAAGAAGTAGGGACTTGTAAAGCAGTAGAACTTTCAAGTGTAGTGGCCTCTTGAAATTATGAGAGAGACTGGCAGAGTCTGAATGGGTAGAAAATAACTCACAGCGTCTTAGAGTGAGCAGCATTAGGGTAATTTACAGTAAGATAAAGCATAGCTGGGGACCACAATAAATTACTAAAATGTTAGCAAACGTCTAAAAATAGGTCCAATTTGTGTCCAATCTTGATTTCCCGCACACAATGGATGTGATATGCGGGATTATCGGGATAAGGACAAGTTTTAAGTGGCTCGACAACTTAGTGAGTACTTACACGGAAAATACCTAATTGCCTAGATTCGTATAACTAAAGACGTCATTACTAAAGCTTACAAGACAGTTGTATCGCTACATAAAGACACTTTTGCGAGTTTAAGAATATACAGAATAAATTAGGATTGAGTAACTACAACTACAAAGAGGATTTTTTCAGTGGCGCAGATATGATTACTAGTCATATTATTTCTATTAAAAAAAATAATTGAGCATACAAATTATTAATATAGTCGGACCGATCTTAGTTTTTAGCTTTAGTTTCGTAATTAACTGAAGAAAAAACATTTTATTTGGAATGATGAAAATATTCTTCAAGCCTTAACTAACTAAATTTTTTGGATGATTAATTTCAATATTCCTGGTGTAGTATTATTTTCATACGTTATTGGAATCGCATTTTTGGAACTTTAGTTCTTTACGCCAGGTTATGTTTGAGCGACCAGGGGTCGCGACGCAAGAGATCTGACCGTTACGCGTTACGTTACGCTACGTTATGTTACGTTGCTTCGTTATGTGCCTTGCTTGCGTGCTTGTGCCTCCTTAGTCTCTCTCTCGTTTACGAAGCAGCGATTCATAATAATATGCTCCTGCCGGGATTCGAGCCCGGGCCGCCCGCGTGCAATGCGAGCATTCTACCACTGAACCACCGATGCTATATTTAAATTCTATGCAAAGCTGGTATTCGCAGTGCCAGTGATCTACTTGAATTTGTTCCGATCAATTTTTACTATTATTTCCATTATTTTTTTTTGCGCGATTAAAGGGTCTAGCACATTTACTTTTCGAAATACAGGGTGTTGAAATTTTGAAAACTTGAATGTTTCAATGCTCAATCGTTCAAGTGCGATATGGACAATCCACACGAGTCGAGCATCATATTTTTTCTACGACCCACTTAAGAAAAAATCTAGAAAATAAAAATTTCTATAAACTGCAATACTTATAACTTCAAATTAAACATTTTACAATTCAATTTTATGTTTCCACTAATTTTGTGGTAAACGTACAGTTCTTGAATGTCCAATTTGTATGATGCTGCGGTTTCATTTTTTAAATATACGATGCTGTTATAAGTAGATGTTGCCAGTCGGACTCCCTCATGAAGGGTACCGTACCATTATCTATTATAATAATGAATATTCTGCTAAATATTTCAAACGTCTACCTGTTGTCGTTATTAATTACAAGCAGAATAATTATTTAAAAATAAAATTAACTTTAAAAAAAATTTCCTCACGGGGAATCGAACCCGGGTCTACCGCGTGAGAGTCTGGTATGCTTACTACTCATCCACCAAAGAATATGAAAATCGTTTATCTATAACGTCAAATGTATTACATAATTTTTTCTTAAAAGGAACTAAAGCTCCTACCGTGTGTCCCGCGACACGTTCTACCTTTTTTTTCATTAGAGATTTAGTTTGCTTTCTTGCTTGAATTGTTTTTCTTTTTCTAGCATTATTTATTGAGCTGGGACTGTTCCGGTTTTTAGACTACTCTTTCCTCATAGTTCAAGGTAGTAGTGGTTAATAAACAACATTATAGTTTCTACCAGAGAATAAGGCTATTCAGGACGTAACAATAAAGGTAAGTGTAACTTTCAGTATGCGATGGCAATAATGGACAAAGAGTTGGAGGGGCCGCTGATTTAATCCCTCTTGATTTCTCTTTATGGGAATACTTGAAAAGAAAATTGAACCTAAATAGATCACAAACTACTAATGAACTCGAAGAACGGATACGTATTGAGATTGCAATAATAACTCTGGAAAAGTTGACTGCTCGTCTTTCGCCGGTGCACCAGATGATGAATTTATACCTTTTATTTGGACCACACTGTATATTTAGCAGCAAATAGAATGTTTGAAGGTTTATCATTGATAACAAAGAGTAACTTCAAATCATTATATTATTAGTTATGCATGAAATACTAGAAATAAACAGTAGTGACTCAAGAAACCAGAGAATATTTGAAACACCTACATTTGGAACCGTCCACGGCGCAATCTCTATCCCAATACCATTTGGATTGCGCCATTTTTACCATTAAACATCACTAAAAACCGAAATCGATCATTTCCATCTACCGTCCGGCGATTGCCACCACATTTATCTCTTAGTCAAAGTCATACATAGTTTCACTATAATACTGACTCTACTGACTCCACTCCATTAGAGCAATCTTTGTTTATAGAGTAGCTCACCTATATATAAAAATCGGTGGCACGTCATTAAAAATAGATTACATTTTAAAGTACTATATCCAATGATGCAATTGAACCCAGATTTTTGTTTAACAAACCCTACAAAATACAAATAAAACAGAACACAGAGCCAGATGCTACAAATGCAATACGCATTTACACAGATGGTTCAAAAATGAAAGAAGGCTCAGGATGTGGAGTTTACTCGAGAGCACTGAGCCTCAAGATTAAGTGGGGAATGGGAAACAATACCAGCGTGGTTCAAACAGAACTGGCTGGTATCTCAATTGCCACAAAAGAACTAACTAGAAGAGGAATTTCTGGAAAAAACATAACAATCTGCACTGATAGTAGACAAGCCCTATTAGCCTCGAACAGACAACGTGTTATATCGAGGCTAGTACTAGAGTGCCACCAAGATTGAGCCAACGCCTCGGCATATAACAATATTATCCTGAGGTGGGTTAAAGGGCACGACAGGAATAAAGGAAATCGCACTGCTGATTCTTTAGCCAGGGACGCCGCTGGACTAAAAATTCTAGGACCCAGTGACACCTACGGCCTAACGACTTCGACAATTGCGGAACTAATCAAACGTTACACCCATGCTCAGTCCCTTAAGAGATGGGATGGAATCAAAGGATGCAGTCTTGTCAGGATCACCCTGGGCGACCCTGGGGAGCTGGCGCCGAAGAAATATTTGGCGATGACCAGGAAAAACCTACGTTTAACAATAGGATTTTTGACTGGCCACTGTCAACTAAGGAAACACCTCCATACTATGGGGCTAGTGGACACACCTCTATGCAGGATGTGTGAACAGGAAAATGAAACTGTCAGGCATGTCTTATACGAGTGTCCGGAGTTATCTTCAATAAGAAAGTGTGTGTTCGGTGAGTCTTGGCCTACACCTGCCGATATAAAGGAGATGTCTTCTGATGACCTAGGAGAACAATTCCTCGGGAGGATGTACAATGGGTCACATGTGGCCTAAGTGCTGTGAGCCTACACTCACCCTCCCTACTCTACAGATATAGATACAGAAAGTACTATATGAATATACTTCTCATGTTGTAATTTACTAAATTAAATAAATAATTCGATTAGCGCAGGGAAGATGAGCGTAACCCGACATCCTTTTCCTTGTAGTTCGTGAAATCTTACCATATCCAAACACTCTTTTAAGTAATACAAAAATTAACAAGTTTCTACAAAATTATAATTGGACAAATTATGAGAAGCAAAGATATTTCAAAGTATAGAATCACTAGAGTGAGAAACTTGTCACAAAATTCAATCTGGTGCAGTATCCAGATTAAGATTACATTATATTAAACACTATTGAGAATCACTTTGAAAGAAATAAATATTCTCAAACAATATCATTTTTAGTATATCAAGTTTTGAAAAAAACTTGCCAACCAAAGTACCTTAAGTTAACGTGTAGTTCAAGTAATCTGGGCACAAAAAGTGTCTAAGAGATTAAACATATAAAAATTGGAAACACCCGAAATAATAAATTGTCACTTCTTCTGAAATGTCTGGAAGAACTCGTTGTACCTAGTGCGTTCTGGGAGTGTCTTAATATTTAAAAAATAATAACGAAACAAATACAAATAACGAAATTTTTGGTAACCAGCAGGCTAAATCAAAGAACTTCCTGAATTTATTAAGCAACTTTTTAATTTTATTTTAACTAAAAATATTTTAAGCCAAATAAATGTTTTGAATTGGGTAAAAAATTTGAGGAGTCATAAAAATTTCTTTCTGAAGCGATTTTTCTAATACGTTATAGAGTTGATAAAACTAATTTTTTATATTTTATTATTGTTTTAATAACTTTCTGTTCAAATTAGAAAATTTCAAATAATGTTAAATGGTTGATTTATTGACACCCAAAACGTCGCACGAGAAATCCTTTGTTTTTCCCTTCCCTTATAGTTATCGGTTTTACCTAGGGAGTCTCTTAACATTCCAAAAATTATAAAATAATTAATATTATGCCTGACTGAATAATGAACTTTCTTATAATATCTCTGGATCTAAATTCAGCTTTAGAAAAATTAGATTTTTCACAAATTTTCCATTTTATATCATACAATTGATAAAATTAATTTTTTGGATTTAATAAGGTTTCAAATTGAAGAGAAAAATGTTTTCAATCTTTTTCGTTTTATTATTCAGTAAATAACTCCTTTTTATTAATTTTTCCATTATTCTTGTTTTGATAACTTTCAAAAGCAAAGAAGATTAAATTTTTATTATAATCGAAATAATTGACCAATTTGCTCACAAAAGGTTGCAGCCCTGAAAAAACTTCCCCTGAAAAAGAAGAAAAACAAACAATATCCACATAAAAATATCCTGTTGCTGAGGTGTTTCCAATATTGAATATTTTTATAAAATTATTGAGAGTGAAACAACCTATTACAAGAAATTGTAAATAGCAAAAAAGTTTCGGGCACAATTTTTAAATAAAAAATAAATTCATAAAATTTCGAAAATATCTAAATAAAAAGCTTATACTCAAATAAAAAACAATGAGTTATAAATTGCTATAAAAGTCTAATGGTTGAAATGAAAAATTCTCTGAAATTTAAATTATTATTATATTCACAATTATTTCTATTTTTGTTATCCGTCACAGCATTCTCCTACCTTTAGACATATCGCATCTCTTGAGCTGAAACGACTCCGGTAAAATCTGTAAGAAAAAGAAAACGATATTAATTCAATATTTTTTGATTAAACAGTAGAGGGAAATATTTAAAATATCAGGAAAGTATGAACATTCGAAGAATATAAAAAAATATTCTTAAAGGCAAGGAAATACAAACTCCCGGAACTCTATCTCCATTACTTATAATTTCAATTCAATGCTGAAAATAGGTCTCCACCCGTCATTTTTGGTAAACGCACACATTGAATACATTTTTTTGAGGAACTAATAATTGTTCATTCCGAAAATTATTTTATTTGACCTGTTTGCTTTGACGGGTTGAGACCTGTTTGCAGCATTGAATTAAAATAATGGATATAGAAACCACAATAATGTTTTTTATTTTTTATTTCGACGTTTCGGTAGCGTTCCAGCTACCTTTGTCAAGATTGAATGATGATAAAATAATTTTTTGGTCCCTATCTGACACAACGAAAAAATATGACAACTAGACAATCAATGATATTTTGAAGTTTAAGACTACAAAACTTTGTTGTCAAATTTTCTTAAGGTCCATTCATAGTAGATCACATCTCTGGTAAAATGTGAAATAAATATTTTATTTTATGACATTCCAAAGATATGATAGTCTACTAAAAATGGAATCCAGTGAAGTGCACGTTCCAGGAACGGTTTTTATTGGGATAGCGCTTTTTTCGCTTATTTTGGAAATGTTGTTAATAAAACGCGTTTGTTGTTACTTTTTTGTGTATGATTATTTTTGTTTTAAAAATATGTATGACTCAGTTTGGTGATTTTGTGTATTGAAGTGTGTATCGATTAACAACTATTCCAATGATAAATCATAAGAAAACCTGGATAAAAACTTATGATGCTATCCTGATAACCAAATTTGACTACATTCGGCCGAAATACTAGCTACACATTTATCTGCATTTAGTTGTATTAAAGTACTTTCTTTGATTTTTCGTCTTTTATTATTGGGCTCTTTCAGTATTATTTTTGCCGAATCCCATTGAATTTTATGCCCCTCTTCCCAAGCTTGTTTAAAAATACCTGACTTAAAGAACTCCCTATCTTTGATATATTTTTTATGTTCACTTATTCGGACTTTCAATGGTCTAGATGTAAATAATCGAACATTGAAACCAATTGTCTGGTGGAGATATGTAGACGTCATGTTTGCAATATGGCCTTATGACTTAGTATCTCTGAATGATTTCTTAACGTATATAAATGAAGGAGAAAAATCTATAAAATTTGAAATTGAAATTGAAAATAACAATTTTTTGATGTTCTTATCAATAAAACACCTACAGGGTATGAAACAAGTGTTTATCGTAAGCCAACACACACTAATAGGTATTTGAATTTTGAATCAAATCATGCTATAAGCGTTTAAAAAGGGGTAGTAAAATCTTTATACGATAGAGCCAGAATCATTTGTTCTAATGATAATCATTTCACAAAGGAGAAAACTCTACTAAAAAATGTTTTAAATGCCAATAATTACCCGGCAGAATTTGTAAATAAAGAAATTAAGAATATAGAGAAGGGCTCATCGTTAATACCCCATAATAATAAAAATAATATTAATAATTCAGCTAACATATTTTTTTAAAATTTGACAATACCGTATGTTAGGGGTTTATCAGAAAGAATTAAGAAAATTGGTAATCAATTCAATATTCGAACTAGCTTCAAATCTAACTATACGTTGAGATCTATACTAACAAGAATAAAACCAAAAAATGAAGAACAATCTTCAAAAAATTGCATATATCAGATATCTTGTGAATGCGACAAATTCTATTTAGGTGAAACATCTAGACCATTGAAAGTCCGAATAAGTGAACATGAAAAATATATCAAAGATAGGGAGTTCTTTAAGTTAGGTATTTGTAAAAATGCTTGGGAAAAGGGGCATAAAATTCAATGGTATTCGGCAATAATAATACTGAAAGAGCCCAATAATGAAAGACGAAAAATCAAAGAAAGTGCTTTAATACAACTAAATGCAGATAAATGTGTAGCTAGTATTTCAGCCGAATGTAGTCAAATTTGGTTACCAATGTTAGAAAGAGAAATTTCCAATAATCAATTACCTGCGTTATCAGGAAAGCATCATAAGTTTTTATCCAGGTTTTCTTATGATTTATCATTGGAATAGTTGTTAATCGATACACGCTTCAATACACAAAATCACCAAACTGAGTCATACATATTTTTAAAACAAAAATAATCATACACAAAAAAGTAACAACAAACGCGTTCTATTAACAACATTTCCAAAATAAGCGAAAAAAAGCGCTATCCCAATAAAAACCATTCCTGGAACGTGCACTTCACTGGATTCCATTTTTAGTAGACTATCATATCTTTGGAATGTCATAAAATAAAATATTTATTTCACATTTAACCAGAGATGTGATATAATATGAATGGACCTTAATAAAATTTGACAACAAAGTTTTGTAGTCTTAAACTTCAAAATATTATTGATTGTCTAGTTGTCATATTTTTTCGTTGTGTCAGATAGGGACCAAAAACTTATTTTATCATAATTTAATCTTGACAAAGGTAGCTAGAACGCTACCGAAACGTCGAAATAAAAAATAAAAAACATTATTGTGGTTTCATTCCCAAAAAATAAGAGAAAAAATGGAACTTACAGAAGATAATGGATATAGAGTTCTGGAAGTCGGGACTTTTTTATTGGAAATTTTCTCCCCTTCAATATATTAAATGTCAATACCTACTACGTGAAATATTTCCATAATTATTGAATAAAACATATATATTACCAAATCGTTATAAAAAATATATAAATTTACTCCTGACGATGTAAATATAATTTATGAATTTATGAGTTGTTATGTTGGTATTAAATGCTCCTCTAAAGTTTAATTTTCAGATGTAGTCTTTGTAAATCTTGTCGTTAACATTTTTTAATAAATTAATTACAGTCATAATTTCTTAGAGCATTTCAATAAGGATAGAGAGATATGTATTAAACTTTAGACATAGACAAGTTTTGCTCATGTGAACAAACAAGATTATGCCATGTTAATTTTGTGCATCGCTTCACATTTTCAGGTTTGATTTTTTAGTGTTTACTCCTATATTTTTTTGACGACTTTTTTGTATTTGTGCTTTCCTTTAAATAATTTTCCAGTAACCGAAATTACAATTCGAATTCAATTTAAAAAAACTAACGGCCCCTATCTACATCTAATAATAAAACTTGATAAATATCCAACTGCAAAGCACCTAATCAATTACCATAACAAATAAGCCAAAAGAAAATTAGTTAATTAATTTGTAGAGGACATAAAAATCTGGTAATGTATCTTTTATAACCCCAAATATGTTTAATGGTCTCGATAATGATGTATATTAATCTTGAGCTTGTCGTGTTTTAATCACTTAAGTCTCTGAGCTCGGTTTCTTCAAAATGAATGTGAACGAGGGAACAACTTTAATATATTTTCAGTCACAAATACTTCAAGGGGAAACGGCATTGTTCTAATTATGAGGAAACCGAAGCAGAAACAAAGAAAGATGTAAAAATAAAACTTCATAAATCACTGCGCTCTAAATGATTGTATCAATATTTCTCAAATAGTAGCGGCACTAGAACGTGAAAGCTTCTATACCTTTATCGGGTTCTGCAACATTATGTGAATACAGTGTCAGTCAACTGTGAAAAATTAATAAAAATAAAATATCATAGTGTAAATGTATTGTAATATAAAAGAATAATAACAAATAAGTAAGTGGAACAGATTTATTTATAAGCTAAAATAAATAATGCCAGAACTTCATATTATACGTATGTACAACCAGGGTGTCTTCACTAATAAGTGAGAGCTTCTGGAAGAGTAAAATCTTTAAAGTGCGCATACCTATATAAAAATTTCAAGTTCCGAGAAAGCGCGAATGAGCACTTTAAAGATTTTACTTTACTAGTGAATAGACACCCAGTTGCCCAGATCTAATCCATTATTGGCCTAGGAAAACTCAATGAACTAGGCGAGAACAATATAGTCACTTTACTGTGGATTCCAGGACACACTGGAATAGAAGAAAGTTAAATAGCAGATGGACGAGCAAAGAGGGGAACTGATACACCCTTTGGATGGCTGGAATCCTTTGGCGGTATCAGCTCTAATGTATTCTCTGTATCTGTAGAGTAGGGAGGGTAGGCTCACAGCAATTAGGCCACAGGTAACCCATTGTACATCCTCCTGAGGATTTGTCCTCCTAGGTCATCGTCCATCCTGTACTTCTCAGCTCCATTGCATTATTGGAAAAAATAGGTAAAGCCGAAGAAAAGAGAAAACCATTCGAAAGATCTTGTAGTACTTAGACAATCAAAAATTCTGATGGGTGACTACAACCCGTTGAGATAAAATTAATGCATTAGTTAAAGTAAAACTGCACAAGAGTCTCAACAAGAAACATAGCGGGAAATTGCCGCCTGAACAAGCAACTGTACAGCTCAAAATAGTGGAGGAGGAAGAATGTAGATTTTGTGGCATGGAAAAAGAAGCCTCTATCCACATACTTGCGAATTGCACTGCAATTCAGAATCCCAGGGCACAATTCCTAGGAGATTCATACATAGAAGAGAGACATTTACCTAAGTTGAAGCCTGCAGATATTCCTAAATTCCTCCGGGAAATGGGACTAGAGGAGATACTAGCCTCTGAGACTTGCTTCAGGAGCTAATAGAACTTTTAGGTCCCAGTGAATGTCACTCCAATATAATATATAGGTACATACTTATACTTACATGAGATTAGGAGTTTTTATTTGACATTAGTTGTTTTCAAGCACTCTGTGTATATGCTATGTAGTATATATTGTATTTCTTATCACTTTTTTTACAATGCTGCTTGCGCCAGCTCTTTCGCTCACAGTACTGGAGTAACCATAGCATTTTATGATAGAATAAAAATATTGGTTCTTATACCAAATATCGAAAGAAAGAACACACTAATTTATTTGTAAGTGAACGTTATTTGAGTGTGAATATTTCCAAAGTCGTGAAGAGTCATCAAATATTCGAAAAATAAATATCATCCCATATATCAAAACAAACTTCGCATTGGAGATTAGCCCCGTATCTTGTATTGGCGAATCCATATCCAATATTTTAGGAAAAGGGGCATTTATCCTATTTATGTGACCCTACATTTTTCATCAAAATAAAATTACAGTGTAGAGGTCTTTTTATAAAAATATTGCCTTTGTTTTTGTTAAATTGAGGATCAGATAAGTAACAAGAGAAACGCATTCAATCATATGAACTCAACTTAATAAGAGGATTTGGTCTTTGTACATGGGGAAATGGGTGAATTTTCTTTTTTATTGGCTTAAATATAATCAATCAAATCAAACTATTCTGCGATATCTATTGGTAAGGTGCTTTATTAAATACGACAATATTACAGGAAACTGTAATAATATCTTAGATATCTTAAGTTACCCTGAGGGTAAACTCTCGGGTTAAAATGCAAATATCGGTCAGGCCACAGAACAGTTTTTTCTTCTATGAGAGAGACGGAAGCGCGCTATGAATTCTTTATAATACCAGTAATCCAAGTATATCTCTAAAAACCCTAGGTTTTCGAGATGACTCAACTATTTGAATAATATCTTCCTCATCATCTGTTAGGAAGAACAAACCAGAATGATTGGTTTCATCGTGAAGATATCCCAAATTCATTGTCTGTCGGTGCACATAGCCCGAGAAGTGGATGTTGGTTTTTAGTGAACGATCTACTCTTTGAGAAGTAATTTTTAAATTTCTAAGACAATTTCGAATTATCCAATAAAAAACATTGCAAAATAATTTTAAAACATATAGGAAAAAAGACATCTGATATAATATGTATTATAACTTCTATGTTTTTGACAGAACCTTCAGCTGCTTCACAATTTTAGAATTTTGCGCATGACTACCACTAAACTCGACTAACTCGAAAGTTAATCCGAGCCAAATGGTGGGGCAGGGTTGACTCGAACCAGTCGAACCCTGCTTTATAAACCGCTGTATCACCCATCGGTCACCGAGTTAACTCTTGAGGCAGGGATAACCCGAGCTTAAAAACCGGGCATTATCTGTCTTTGTTCACCAATTTAATTGTTGCTTACAGTTACTTTTGTGTATCTATTCGCGTTTATCACAAACCTGCTCTATTCCCATTTTTTTATTAAAGGTGTAATGGATGGGATTAGATTTATTCAGTCTATAACTAATTATTTCCGGCTACTGAGAATTGCCATTTTTCTAATTAACACATTAATATCAGTATCTTTTTAATGTACCGATAATTGTGCAGGTCTAATCTTACGCTCTTTAAAAAAATGCATATGACTACCGTTAACTTAATTAGTAATTAAGTCAATGCGCTCACATTTATCCGTGAAGGATTATGAAGAGTGGAAATTTGGAACAGGACAGACTCTGATTAAAATCCAAGCGTTAAATAAGGTGCGAGTCCATTGGCATACTCTGAGGAAAACGCAAGTAAAAGCAAAAGTACGAATGTTTGTAAAGCAATTAGTCAGCTGTAATATTTAATCCATTGTCAAAATTGCCTTCAACTAAACTTGTTTGAATTAGAATACAATACAATACAATACAATATAGATCGCAACATGCATTAGGCAGTAGACCACATCGATAGATGTATACAGTGCTATTCAAAAGTACCCTCCCTCCCTCGTATCTTTTGAACGGCTTCACTTACATTAATAAAATTTGGAGGGTGAAAATAAAGTGTTGTAAACTTCTCTACGAATGGTAATATGTGACGTGATAGTAATAGATGACGTCACAGTGCCACTCTGGCCAATAATTTTAAATAGGACCTTTTGGCAAGTGATATCTCGTTTGAAAGGCATTGACATTGGCTACATGGCCATATTAATTTTGTTTGGGCTTAAACTAATTTTGACGGATAAATTAAATAAATACCAAAATTATTGAAATTATTTTTTTTTATTTAATTAATCAAATATCAACAATGGATCCTTATAGCAAGTGTTCGAAATGTGCTCCATCTACTTCCTGATAGTAATACATACTTTTGAATAGCACTGTACACTGTTGAATTCCACTCATAAGTGGATATGGGGGGATATAGGAGCACGTGAAAACATTTGCTTTTTCAGAAATAGTGTGTTATTAATATTTTTTTATTTTGTAAGTTTTATGTATTTGTTGTATTTAGTTGTTGATTAGTACGGAAGCTAAAGTGACTTTCTTATTATAAAATTGATTACCGTATATTGATATACAAAATAATTGTAGGTAGACATTACTGTAATAACTTGTCAAAGTAAAAGTCATAATGGTGTTGATCTAAGAACTTACTTATAACTTATATACTTGTGATTTACAAGTCGATTAAAATAAAATGTGAAAGTGGAAAATATGATAACCTAGATACAGTATAATATACAAAACAATTCGCCTTAATTCCCTCTCAAACAATTGAAAATAAAAAAAGGTATAGAGAATTCATTGAAGGAACCCTCTAAAATAAATCATTTTCAACATTTCTCTTAAATGTATACTTGCAGAATAGCATTTCAACGAAAATTTTTTAGAGGCCTGTTAAAAAATAATTTTCAAGAGGTCACTAAATTTCAAAGAATGAGTTACAGAAAAGCCCCATAAAACAGTAGAAAAATGCTAGTTCCACTTACAAAAAATGAGATATTCGACATCAGATCTGAACAGATCTTACATAGTATTCCGCTAATGCAATTTCATTTCAAAACTCATAGTAGAGAACTCATATCATAAATATTTGAAAATTTCAAAAATGCTGAGCATCGAATAATAGTATACTTTGGCAAGTTTATCTGAAACCGTGAAAGGAATGCAATCGAAAACATTCGACATTGCCACATTTAACTATGAAAAAACTGAAGTGCTTACTATGTAGCGATAATAATTAGAAAAGGGTCTTTTTATTATCAACAATATTAAAAATATGATTAAACGTTAATTTTATAATGTACTTGTTTCCTTGGATTTATTCTATTAACATTATTTTTTCAATTTATGAATATTTAAAGATGAACACTTTTCCAAATTTGTTATGGGCTTTTTGAAGCTCTGGCAGCGTTGTACGAAAACCATAATGACCACACCCTCCGATTTACATAATTGGTGATTTGTATCGACCAGCTGACTTCTTATTGGCAAGCGCGTGCGTGAGATCTTCCCTCTCCCTTCGTCAATTGACTTATATTGATTTATCCAGTGGTGCTGGTATTGTCAGTTACCTTTGTATTTTCAGTTTTACTTGGTAAAATAGGTACCGTACGCCATTTGTACGTTTGACAGATAGGCGATGTTTTTTCTCGCAACTTACCAATCCCGTATAACTTCAGATAAACTTGCCAAACTATATATTATGCAACGATCATGTAATGATGGTTATTAATACGCAAGCATTAATCGTGGTATGAAACGAACCAAAGGCGAGTTTCGTATGGTTAATGCGAGTGTATAAATAACCATTGCATGAGAGTTGCATACAATATTTTTTCTACAAAGAAATTTTATTTAAAAGAAAATAAAAAAATGTACCTACTACCTGGTACTCGAACCCGGCGTGTACAGATCGAAAACTAATAGCATAAAGTATATATAGCTATGTTACGGTTATACAAAATTAGTAATACATTATTGTAAACAAAAATTAATAAGTTTAAATATGTATTTAGCTTGGTCATGAAGTATTTTTGGTCTGTTGCTTTTAAAATTGACGCAAAAGATTTAAACTGTCATAAAACACTGTCAAACATTCTATAGAAGATATTGGATCTGCCTACTTAAGTATTTGAAAATCTAGATTTCTATTGGTCAATTTTTCAGTTTTATAATGAAAACCAGTGTTATAATGAGTATCATTATGAAACTGAAAATTGGCATTTAATTAACAATTTATAGTATAGGAGTGAAAAAAAAAATTAGATTTATTTTAATGTGGACCACACTGGTTCCGTTAATCAGAGCTTAATCTGCATAATCACAAAATTATAATTATCTTGTAACAAAACATGCTCACCACTGTTTAAGGATGCAGGATACGTATTAAATTAAAAAAAATCTCAGTGTGATGAGTCATGTGCAATCTGCAACGTAAAGTAATTACGGAAATTAATTTTTTTTCAGAATCATTATCTGATTTTAGTATGCAACTTTGTTTATGATGCTAGAATTAACCTGTATTTAAGCAGATGTAGACAATCAGATATTTAATTCGCCATTTTTATGTTCGGCATAATTGTGCATAGATGAGCGTTAAAATTACTTTCAATGGTTTGGTATTTTACCTTATATAATATTAGATATAATATAATTAATACAAATACAGCGCGGTCGTGAATTGTGCCTCCCCCGCCATAATTTCTGAAAGCAATGATATACAGTGCTTTTCAGATAAAAGTATCCACCTTTAATAACTTTTGTAATACTGGTATTTAGAAAAAATCCAAAAACACGTCAATTTATGTTGGAAGGGGCAAGCATTATGGCTTATTTAAACTTACTGGAAAAGCCACCCCCTCACCCCTAGCAGCATCCCCTTTATTTTTTTAAATTACTTTTCATATTTTTTATGTAAAATTTGGATACTCCTGTTTGAGCTGATTTCAAAAATGTATAATACTTGTAGGTAAAGTGGTTAGTTTATGAGATAAACAATTTTTCTTTTAAGAGCACAAATTTTACTTATTATTCACTTTCACCTTATTTGCCTGTACTAAAATGGGTTGTACAACAGTTCAAACTCTTTAATCTTTTTAATTGTGCTATTTATTATGAAGTTACAATAAGTGTTCAAAATGAGTACCATTCACTTCCATACAATGGTATAATCTATTTTGAAATGCCTCTCTGACATTGCTTAATACGACTGGATTTAATTGTCGACATTCATTTTCTATCCTCTCTCGTAAATCATCCAGAGATTCTGGTTGGGTAGCATAAACTTTTGTTTTTAAATACCCCCATAAAAAGAAGTCTAGGGGTGTTAAATCCGGTGACCTAGGTGGCCACTCCATCATCTGCCCCCTTCTACCTATCCAACGAGCGGGGAATGTTTCGTTTAAAAATTGTCGGACAGGCATAGCATAGTGTGGGGGAGCTCCGTCTTGTTGAAATACCAGTAAATCTTCGGAAAGGTTATCATCATTTTCTATTATTGTTGTAATACGTGGGTCAACCCCTTCCCTGAGTAACTCAAGATATGATTCACCATTTAAATTTCCGTTGATGAAGAAAGGTCCGACAATGTGGTCACCTAGTATACCACACCAAACGTTTAACTTTTGGGGATGTTGTGTATGGAATTCACGCATAATATGTGGATCACTTTCAGCCCAATATCTACAATTATGCCTACTTACTAAGCCATTTAATGAAAATGAGCATTCATCAGAAAAGCAAATATTGTTTAACAATTGTGGATTGTTATTGATAATTTGCGTCATTGATTCGCAATACTCTAGACGACGATCAAAATCATCTTCATTCAACTCGTGCACCAACTTAACTTTGTATGGGTGGTACTTGAATTTATGTAGAACTCGGAAAACTGTAGAAGATGAAACACCGATCGCTCTACTTATTGTTGACAACGATTGGGGTTGTTGAGCCTCTAAGCTGACTTGCCCTAAAATTGCCACTTGGATTGCTTCGTTATTTACGAGTCCCTCTCGCTTATACACTTTATTGCAAACAGACCCTGTTGTGGTAAATTTCTCCATCAGTTGAATTACATACTTATGAGTTGCATGTCTTCCGTCATGTAATTCGTTAAATATTCTAGCAGCAGCTCTTGCACAATTATTATTTTGGTAGTATAAACCTACAATTTCAATTCTTTCTTGCAAAGAGTAAACCATTTCAGAGAAACAAAATAAATAATGTATCAAATTACACTATCAATAGTGACTACAAATTCTAGTTGACAATGTCAAACTTTAATAAAAAGTAGAGTTTTTTGTTGTTTGGATTTTTTAAGTAGAATAAATAGCACAGTTAAAAAGATTAAAGAGTTTGAACTGTTGTACAACCCATCTTAGTACAGGCAAATAAGGTGAAAGTAAAAAATAAGTAAAATTTGTGCTCTTAAAAGAAAAATTGTTTATCTCATAAACTAACCACTTTAACCTACAAGTATTATACATTTTTGAAATCAGCTCAAAGAGGAGTATCCAAATTTTACATAAAAAATATGAAAAGTGATTTAAAAAAATAAAGGGGATGCTGCTAGGGGTGAGGGGGTGGCTTTTCCAGTGAGTTTAAATAAGCCATAATGCTTGCCCCTTCCAACATAAATTGACGTGTTTTTGGATTTTTTCTAAATACCAGTATTACAAAAGTTATTAAAGGTGGATACTTTTATCTGAAAAGCACTGTATAATAATGAGATAAAAACTAGATCAAACTAAGGGAAATGATTGTAAGTATCGCTGCTAATAGTGACATGCACCTGACTTGAATTGTCTGATAGAGAAAATTTGTAAGGTCACAAAATACTTCATTTGGAAAATATTTCAATTATCTTTACGTCAATAATAACAATTTAAGATTTTTATGCTTATAGTGGCTTATCGTGAAGTAAATCAAAATAAATAGTTCATTTACTAAGTTTGTAAAAAGTTCGTAGGTATTGGGTATGCATAGCTGGTAGACTTTGATGACAATCATAACAATAAGTAAAATGACACTACGCAATTTAGTAGTACAGAATAAGTTTTGGTCATTCCTTGTAATTTCGCTGAGTAGAACAGTGTAGACCGTTAATTCACTACCTGAAGCCTTCCTATACTAGATCGGTTATCCCAAAAACTATAATGGTACTTTCCGACATCAAAAACTCCATTCTTCCACGTTGCGGGAAGCGCTATAGGCTTTTCTAGCTTCTTAGCCTAGTTATTGATAAAACTATAAGCTTGAATATCAAAAGTCACGATGAATGTATGCATATATTGGGGTGACAATCACTGAGATCTAGAAGATCTATTGTGGTCACTTCTTTAAGCCAGTATTAGAGACAAGTGGTATCTTTAGTCTGGTTGATTAGAGGGATCTGAGGAAATCTGCAAGTGTCAATTAAGATATGTCAATATTATCGACAGTGGAATATTTTTGTGTTGATTAGCTCAGTTATCAATAAAGCAAACTGTCAATCTAAATTTTTTGTGATATAATGTTTTGCGAATAAATTAGTAGATCGTTTTAAAATCCAGATATTTTCTACAAAATAAAAGCTCAAACGATCGCTGTTATTGCAACCAAATAATTAATAACATGATGATTTGAAAAATAAATTAATTAATCCAGCATTTTTAATCTCCGTTCTCCGTTCTTTAAAGCTTTTTAAGCTTACCGTTTTCGAAATTTAATCATGAAAAGATTTTATTTACTGTACCATTCATTCATTTCAATTATGATAAATTAACAGTGAAATAGTGCTAGTCAATTGTAATCATAAAATGAATCGATTTTAAAATGTCACCGAACGCTTCCTGGTGAAGAGACAAATTGCAAATCAATAAATAATGCATTTATCTGTATAAAATCATTCGGATAGAAATCAGTAGAAATTTATCGCTCGAGTCGTTCCTAACCAACAATGGTCAAATATTTTATCGTTTTTTATTATCGATGACACATCTTGCCTAAATTCACCACCTAAACCCCTAAATGGCTTTAAACAGCATCACCCTAAGATTTTTGTCTGAACTCAACTCGGCAATCACATTCAATAGTGATAGTTGGGGTGACACTTGTAATAAAAAGTGGCAGTTGTTCTACGTTGATCAATTATTGCCACCCTTTTAAATGTATTCATTTCGGTTTTAAAGGGTAAAAGTCAGGTAAAGCTTAATATTCCATTAAAAATATTTTGCCGTCTTGTTTTCATCGGTAATAAAATAGTGATTTTCCACCGTTCTTATATAAACAGCTACAAACAGTGCATCTATATTCAGCTGCCTACTAACTTTTTGATGTCATACATTCCATAATATTATTTTATGGGTAATTAAATATGTTTAGACTTGCAGTTTGACAGCAGTGAGTTGAATAATAATTATTGAATATATTTTATGTACTTTCAAATGTTTGGCAATACAGTATAAATTTGTTTTCTAATTATACAGTTGAACATAAACACAAGACAATATTTCTTAAAATCAACAATAAATGATGTCTAGATATTATGTGTGTCATGTATCGTATCCTAGACTAGATTTTCCTTTATATTCTCAAAGTCGTTAAATGCTTCACGTAATGGAGACAGGCGTTCACCCGACATATCAAATCATATAACCAACTGAGAATTTCTATTTACGTGTATTATCTTCTCACATCGTTATCAATGTTTTCAATAAAGATTTAAATAGTTCTTTGTAGTGATTAGTATACAATTACTCTGGTAATAACACATTTAAATTATGTATGGCTTTGGCTGTTCGAACAAAAACAAATAGACATTTATGTAAAAAAAACCTGTGGAAGTATAATTGCGGTGTTATTAATATAAAAGTGGTTGTTTCAACTCTTTCTCAACTCAATTATTAAAAAGTAATATTTCATTTTGTTCAATCAAAGTCTACAAGACGAGTTTAGATCTTATTGAAATGTTATTCAACCCAAAAACATAAGAACTAGTTTTGAATTATTAGTGATTAGATAATAGTACCATACCATTCATTATAACGCCTTAGAAATTTGAAAATTACTTTTCAAAGGGTAGACCGTTCTCTTAAAACAAACATCTACTTCTCAGGCTATGTGCCCCGACAGACAATGAATTACTTAAATATGACAATTGTTGCAGGAATAAAGCAACAAAAAGTGATATGGTTGAGTGTCCATCTTGACCAAAATATTGGATGACATAATTTCAAATATATTTATTTATATGTCATACATTGGATATACATACGATCCTGGAGGAGTCTTTAATAAGCTTGAGAAATCACGCTTAGAAGTGACAAAGACTGGCGCTGCTCTTTCGAATCAGTTGAACCATCTACTGCTACACATGACTGACAAATGTTTGATTCTCAACCAGCTTTTTCTCTTGCTACTAATTTTTTTATTAGGAAATTTGTTGCTACTATTACGTAATTGCAGTAGCAGAGATTTTTGTCGGGATACTAGGTTTCCCATCCTTCAGAACCTCTAGATTCTAATTTTATTTAACTATAAATTGACTGTTAACATTTTCTCGCATTTAGCGGAAGCCCAGTTACTTCTGTTACTCCTTTTACTGCTGACTAAAATTCAAAGGAAATCCTTAAATTTGTTTTTATATTACTTTGTCCTGATTTTGGTTTCTGACAAACCTCTCTTTTTTTTCCTTACAAACATGTCTTCCCCCAGGCAGAACTGCAGCTTGATTTTATCGTTAGAACTCAATATTTATTTAACAAAAATTACAAAACTTTTTCCTGTATTTAGCATAACGTTACAAAACATTGAAATCATAATTTATTGATTATAGTGTAAGCCGATTCCATCTATTTTTGCTAGTACAGTCCCGTTTTAAATTCACCTAATGTTTTGAGTGATTAAATTTCCTTTTTAATCAAATTTAGTTTCTTGTTACACTCATATTACACCAATGGATTTATTTGATTGCTTTCAGTTTTTGTAATGCAATTTTAACTTCAAATAATGCCACCCTTGTCGTGTAGTTTTGCGGTGCCCAAACAATATTGATCTCAAATTACTGTTACAAAGGAACCGAACTTTCGTTTAAAACTCGTATTAGATTCACAAATGCCCAACTGACCAATAATAACGTAACCAAGTTATCAAATTAAACACATGATGACATATGATGTAAGTTGAACAAAAAACCTGTTCTCTTCGAACGCTTTCATTTAAATTTTTTATCGGTTTATGGCTATTTACTCTAAAAAGATATCCAAATTATATCAGCTGCTATATATTAACTTTTTTTCAATATATGTTCCATATTTGATTCTTCTCTGACAGTTTCATTTCTTATACGATTTCTTCTGATGACTTTTTCATCTATTTTATGAGAGCCCAACTGTTTTTTAGTACTTCCTTTTTAATCCAAGAGGTCTCTACTTGTGCATACCTTAGGATGTACTTATCCATTATTTAACTTCTGCCTCCTATTTTCCCTTCCTTTGAATAGCTATAAATAGCTACAACTGTACTTAGGGCATTTGTATCTACTGGCAGGGTCACAAAGACCCACCTGCAACTATATTTTCTTGTGACCTCTTTATTGGACTCCTAATAGACTTGGGCTACCAACTGAAAGAGAAACTATACTGCGAAATGATCACCCTGCCCTTAATAGGCCTTTAAATTACCTAAAAGAATCCAATCTTATGCAAAGAATATAAAATATACAACTGAATAAGGCAAAATAACCTGTAGTGGCTCTGCAAGAAAAATGAGTGGATTCCACAAAATAAGGATTCAAACAGTAAATTCAACCATTGTCCACCTGTCATTTATTGTTGCATGTATATGTGAAATATTAAAATGTTTTCTTTATATTTTTCTTATATTAATTTAAAATTGGGCATTTCTTTACTGTCGCCGTATTACAAAGTAAGGTGAATTATTATTTTTTAATGTAAGAAATATTTGGAAAGTAATCATAAAATATGAACTCAATACAAACGAATATCAAAATTTCCTTGGGGACGCAATGAATGTGTGTGTAGATGAAAAAAGGCATATTCGTCTCTTAGTTTGGTGATACCAACATCAAAGACGTTTTCCTTTATATTGCTATTACTGTCAATCGACATGTAAAATTTAATCCCAAAGCGGTATGTAGTCCCCGTGGAGTGGATGCCTTTCAATCACCCAATGTTCGTTCTTTGGATTAGAACAAACGAATGAGCAGACCTTTAAGGTAAACAGTAGAATGCGAAAATCCTCAGAACAGTGGCGGCAAGTTGAATACAAAAATATATTCAAAAATCATGTTATAATATCAAAAACAAAGTAATTGAAATAAACAATTGTTTACTTTATGATAGGTAATTTTATACGTATACTTATTTACAATTGCAAAACTATGAGTTTCCATATTTTTTCCACGCTCATTTCAGAAAGATTTTCTTACGTCTTCCTTTTTCTCTTGCTAGTATTTTTTCCAAAAATATTTTTGTCCTGAACTTTTTTCTTCTTTTTTTTCGACTTTCCTTTATAGGTATTTGGTACCTTTTGTTATTAATTTTAAGAATACCCTTAAATATTATAAATTGTTCCTTCTCGTGTGAGTGTTGTTGATACAGTGCTGCTCAAATATTCCCACCAAGCTGCAGATATCAAAATAGTTGTTTGATTTCTCCACTCTACTTATCCTTTTGTACAAAGTTCAATCAACGTTAATAATCATATTGTAAGCAAATTTAATAGTTCCGATTTAGGTAAATAAATAATCTGCTTGAAGTTTTTTAACATTTTGAAATAAATTCCTCCTTACAGGACCGCCAATGAGCCATAGTCGATGTAATGAGCTGAGGAGCAGTTATTCAAATATGCTTTTGTTGAAGATCACAGGTTCCGCTGCGAAGCAATCGTAAGGTAGTTCTTTTAATGGGATGATATTTTTTATTTGGTTTTACTTTGTGAAATTACTTTTAATGGAGATTTTCCCTAACAACAACAGAGGAAGGAAACGGGATAAATTAATAATCTACATATGAGAGTTTCGGGATAAAGACACACGAATATTAGACTGAAGCAGTATCAAAAGAATTACTGTGACTGAAATAAGACTGACGATTTTTGTTGAGGCTTAGATTTAGAAGTTTTGTACGGATTTGTGAAATTTTATGAAATTGGAAGATGGCAAACAACATTATGTGAAAGGGGGATTTTGAATTTATAATATAATTTGGAGAAATTTATTATAATATACCGAGTCGTCTGAAGCCATAAAATATTTTTAAAAGAATCCATATTTTAAAATGGCAATGAGATGAAAAAATTTGAGGTTTTATATTACAAACCTGGCTTAATCAAATGTAATATTGTGGGTAAGATTGATGCGACTAAAATTTAAATTAAAAAACAAAAAAATTATTATTATAACTGATATTTTTTCCAGAGAACGAACTTAGTATTACGGTTACAGTTATCCAGCAAAAACCTGAATTTATTATGAATTATTTGATTTCAAAGTGTGTATAATTTGTATTGGTGAAAGCGATTAGCTTTTGATAATTACTATTCTAATTTATTTGCGATTAGTTAAGTGCTGATAGAAGATCATCTTGTCTATCAAATGCATATAATCGTTAATATACAGTAGGTAACCATGTTTCAGGTGTAATGGCATAAAACAATACTTTCCGCACTATTTTTGGTGTTGTTGGATTGTTTTCCGGGAATGAAAGAAAAAGATATATGTCTCAGTTGTAATTCAATAAAATAATTCCGGGCATGTGAATATTGCTGCTAAAATATTTAGTTTATTTAAAACTAGTTTTTCCACTACTAGGCACAGCTTTCTATGTGCAAGAAACAAAAGAAGGAAAAACCTATAAACCAAGCAACGACTATTCTATATTTTCAGCAGAAGCTGCAGGTATAATGAAGGCCCTAGAACATTCAATACAACAAAAAAAGAAAAATGTATCTATACTAACGGATTCCCTATCTGTCATCCAATGTTTGAATAAGAATGCAGTAGATATCAACGCTCACCCGCACATATAAGGAAAATCCAATCCCTATTACACCAACTCAGTAAAGAGAGCGACGTCCTATTAATATGGGTAAAAGCGCATTATGGAATCTACGGCAACGAAAAAGCTGACCAGTTAGCCAAAAAGAGTGCTGAAAAAGAGGAATGTCCATCGAACGAACTGGCACTACAAGATTGCATAAATATATATAAAAATAAATGTCAAGCAGCATGGAAAGAAAAATGGGATCATTATGTAAAAACAAAACCTACCAGATACACACTACTGCATAGGGAAATACCAAAACACCGGTGGTTAAAAGAAACTAATTACTCACGTAGGGAAATCAGCTGTATAATAAGAATGAAATTTGGACACGCGTCGTACCCAGTCCACTTAAGCAGAATAGGCGTCATCGAATCAAACTTATGCACAACCTGCAATGTCATAGGGGATCTGGACCACATATTTTTTGAATGCATGAAATATCGAATTGCCACGAAAGAACTTTATAATGATATAACACGTGAAAAAATATGCCTTCCCGTTAACATATTACACCTATTGGCGCTGAATAACATTAAAAAATTAGATTGTCTAGTAAAATTTGTAAGGATGACTATCATATCAATATAGTTAGGTTAGTTAGGTTAGATAGAGCTCGTGACCTTTGTTTCCCAACCCAAATGTGTACCCACTAAACATGATACATAACAAAAATATTTTCCAGAGATAACTTTTGCAATATTTGTAAAATTACATTGCATTAATGTTGTCATGAAGTTTCCAACACAATATTTTTCAGTTACATATAAGTTACATCGAAATAGCATAACCAATAATATTCATTAAATGATATATAAAATGTTAATTTTATGTTGCCCAGAGATGTCTAATACATAGTGGTTATGTTATATACCCGAAGTTTATATTCAATCAACCTAAAACATTACCCACATGTGTACAAGAAGTTTGGAATTAATATTATCTTAAAAGGTTCCTTAAATGTATTTTTAGCCACCACATACTCCATTCCAACATAACAACATATAATGAATGTTGACAAAAACTCCACATCTACCTAAATTAGAATAATTATAACTACATTCAGACAATATTAAACTTGTACATTTGCTATATTTTTTAAAGTTCGCCGGTCATATTAGTCCATTTTCTTAACACAGAGCATACGTAAACAGTTATCCGCTCATCTTTCCATCCTCGAGTCTCAGGGAGTGCATAGAAGAGTGAACAGGAAATATATTATTGAACTGTGATAATATGAGATGGGAAATCAGGTGGTAGTTTGTGAAATGAACATTCGCTACGAAATTGAACGTATTGAGTTTGTTTGTTGAGTGTTGAGTTGGTTGAGTTGAGGTTAATTCATAATTGTATTGTCGTACTAGTCTTCCTTCCTAACATCAACCCCTGTTACTTCCATCTTTTTACAATATATACACCATAAATACGTTTGAACTTAAGTATTAAGCTTATTATCGAATTATTTTGAGTGAAAAGTGTAGTGAGTAAAAAACAACTGGAAGATGACTTACCAAAAACCAACAAAATTGCTGCTGCTCAATTTGTAAGTACTTTGATCCTTCTCTCTAAATAAATGCATCTCCCGTTAAATAATGCATCTCTTATACAGATTGTAAAATTTATGAAAAATCATCACTGGAATTTTTTCACTTTTTTCGTGGTTTTCTTTAATTTACCAGGGGTGAGTGAAGATATTGTTTGTATGTATATAGAAATTAAACTTCTCTTTATTATGAAAAAAATTTGCCGTAGTCAAAATGACTATAATTTCAGCTTGTTCGTGTTTTGGGATTTTCGTTTATATTCAGGTTAGGTTAGGTTAGGTTATTCTAGAGGAACAAACTGGAACTGGTCGGAGAATCCGACTATGAAAATTTAATAAAGGCGGTGTCTCCAGCAGATTATAGAGGATAAGCTTGCCCAGTATTGTTCGTCGACTGGACAAAATCAAAATTTTGAAATCTCGGATTTAAAATTAATCGACATACTTAAACATAAGTGCTCACCACCAATTTATTTTTCAACCTCTCTCTCTCTCTCTCTCTCTCTTTCTCATATATATATTTTTTCCAGAATCTGTGTATCGCTCAACTACTGATAAACAGTTAGAACTGATTGTAAAATGGAGTGGATGAGATTCGCAAAACAAAGACTGGAAAGAAAAGAGTTGTAATAGAGATATGATATTTTTCATAGAATATATTTCTTTCATTGTTCAACACTATATTTTTATGTCTCTTCATAGTTATAATATTTAAAGAATAGTTTTTGTTTTCTTAGTTTGGATCATTTTATATTTTAATTTATGGAGAATATTTAAGTTATATTATATATTTTTTGCAGATGAAGTTTTTTATTTAATATCCCAGTAGCATTTCAATTTTGGACATCTATCATTCTACTTATTCGATAATTTTTCATTTGGGGCAGAGGGTGAGAAGCTCATGGTATACCTTCTCTTCCTATATTCACTGAAAAACGATTGAAGTTTTAGAATTCTATGAATATGGAAAAAGTGAATGTATATACCATGCTGCTCCACCCTGCATACCGCAAAGTAAAATAAAATTATAAAGGGGTACCGATATGTAACATTATACGAACGTTGAACGAATGTTTTGAAGATACATTAAATATAAGTAATAAAATTACATTGACGTTACATTGAATATGACACATTTATGTAATGTTTATCATTATACATTACATTGTAATATTTATAAGAGGCACAAAGTGCTATATATGCAACGTATCTGTAATATCAGGCATATCTCTGAATAACATCACAAAGTCACAATGTGACATAACATTAATGTTTGAGTTATGTTTTTATGTTTAGTGGGTATATACCTTCCATCCGAGGTTCAAACAATGCCCTGAAAGACCCCAGGGCGAGAAAAATTGTAACCCTGTACTAATCCTTAGAGAGTAAAGCGATAATAATTTGAATTGCAGAAGACGATAGGTTGATAGGATAAATCAGGATAGGATATATTTACAATATGTAAGCCCATAACAAATACAATATCGAATCTGATTGATGCTTCATTAAAATTATATTCAAATACAAATATTATAATACCTTTACACATACTTCATATAATATATAACCTAACACAAAGTAATTGGCTGCATGGAGTCCTCCAAACGCCATAAAAGAAAAAAAAAAAAAAGGTGTGAAATTGACCATTATTGCCTCTTCTAGCCAACTGAGAAGTTGAATTTCTCTATTAGTGGTTAATAATTTTTTCTATTATTAATCTAGGTCAATGTTGGAAAAATTCAAACATTTTGAGAATTCAGGGATAGTAGTTCAACAAAAACTTGTGCAACATAATTTTTTATACCCAGGAGATTGTCTTTAACATATTTGATGCTTAAAATTATCTATCAAGATAAAATTATTCGAATAAAAATTCCATTAGTTTAAAATTAGCGCTCAACGAAAAATGACTGATGATCATAATATAACGAAAACTAACAGCGTACTTGTCAGTCAGACGACGGGGTGTGATGCCTTTTGGTCAATATAATAAGTTAGCAATAATATTTAAATGAAAGACATACATTCCCTTGAAGCTAATTTCAATCAATCATAAGAACGTTGAATCGTTACATAAATAAAAGTAGGAAGGTCACACGTACGAAGTCAAGTTCAGAGCGTGAAATAAACATAAATAGTATTATTTATATTTACTTATGACGGACTTGACTTGTCGTATAAATATGCAAACGATAGTGTTTTATAACAAACACCATAAACAATTAGGGATAGTAAATAAATTCGGATAACAAGTAATAAAAACATTAAGTGAAAATAAATAAACATGACAAACAACTAAGTTATCGTAGACAATTTTTAAAGATAATGGACATCCATTAATGTATAAATATATGTAACCGAAGGTTACTGACATTATTAAATAATCATTTATCATCTTTTCTTTAGGAGATTTGTAAATTCATTTCATTAGGGGGAAAGGAAGTTCAACGGAATCTTTTCGTAAAAGGGGAAGGTGTGATGCCTTTTGATCAATATAATAAGATAACAATAATATTTAAATGAAAGACATAAATTCCCTTGAAGCTAATTTCAATAAATCATAAGAACGTTGAATCGCTACATAAATAGAAGTAGGAAGGTCACACTTACGAAGTCAAGTTCAGAGCGTGAAATAAACATAAATAGTATTATTTATATTTACTTATGACGAACTTGACTTGTCGTATAAATATGCAAACGATAGTGTTTTAAGAACTATTGATAATGGTGTTAATGTGAATGTTAGAATATGAATATCACAATTCATAAGTAATAAGTAGTATAATGTATCATTTAAGCCAACCTATAACATAAAACCCGATTTTCAAATCTTCCTCTATCATTTACGTCATGTTATGAAACTCCTTAACGTTTTTCTCTGTTCAATCATATAGTTGCAAGCTATGCTCCGGCCTGCTTGTAAACTATATTTGTGCTGGCAATACGGAGATATTAGCCCTTTCCATGTGTGGAAGGATGTTTTCTATCGTAATTTCTGTAGCGATTCAAAAATATTCAAACTTCCAATTCTTTTCATTCAAGGAATATGGTCCAGTGCTGTTAACATGCTAAATTCCGATGCTTGATACCGTGCTAACACAAACTGTTCATGTGCTTTTTTGAAAGAAAACAATTGCCTTTATCATCATCCGATGGATGTGCTGCTGGTCTTCCATTATTACATAAAATGTTTTCCATTAAAAGGACCAAAGTGATTTCAATCAAGCTCTTAGTATAATAAGACAATTAGTGACATTATATCAATACCCAAACATTCAATTTGTTACACCGAGATGACACGTTTTGTGGTGAGAAAGTATTTATTATGCTGCTAGTTTCCCTTTCAATAATATAATTATATTTGTAAATATATTCCTTTAATAAAACTATTTTAGTATGGAATATAATGCAACCGAATGAACCAAATGTATTTTACGTGCTCCTTAAATATAAAATTTTAGGTAATAAAATGACATCTCGATATTTTTACGAGCACTTATACTCGCTACTCACACTAGTAGATCAAAATGTGGTCGGGACAATGGTTTATCAAACAAAGGGAATCCGCATGTTGAGTCGATCCACTGAAAGCTCAATAATGTCAATAATATATTCACTTTATTTGTTTGCATTCACTATACTTTTATTATATCCGAAGAGATAATGTTTATAATGTGCTCAAGTTCATAAATGCATGAGATTTCGAGAATGAAACGATATGATGATAGATTGGTTATGTGCGGCTATGAAATACATTTAGTTTATATTTCTACGAATACTTTATTTTTTTATAGGAGATATTTAATTCAAGAGGAGTTCGGTAAACATGAAAATAAACCTAACACAGAAGAATCAAAAAATTCTTTGAATTGAACAATATGTTTCCTCAATTAACTTAAAGATAATAATCGCACCTTCCGGTATTTTTGGTTAGGTGCACCCATCTTTAAGTTTAATTTCACTCAGTAATCGATCTCTGGGAATAATATTTATTCCACTCATGCTTTGTAGGTTTCACCAGTATTCGATTCAATGATAAAAAGTTTATTTCTCGAATTAACTTTACTACTAATCCATCAACAGGCATTAAATTCAACAATATTATTATAATAATTTTTTCCAAGTCAACATTAAATGACTAATTTGCTATTTTCTGCTAACTCATATTAC